>JAVFBZ010052558.1:0-10185 GCA_032466195.1 Katharina tunicata
TTGCTAATATCGGTCTCGCCTAACGGCTCGACTGATATTACCAAACTGACCATGTAAATACTTCGTATGTACCCTCCGACAAACGTCATAACTAGTAATACACACCAAACCTCAAAGTGTATAATATGATATATTTCTTTTTTCTACATATTCAAGATAAAACAAAACAAACAAAAAGTTCGGTAAAAGTGGGCGTGGCTTAAACTATTTAGTGTTCATTTAGATACCCCGTCGCCCCTCTAGATTTAGGTTATCTCGGGATGTGTCACGTCCTTTCCAGGGTAGACTGAACTATCCTTTATTGCGTCAGATAAAGGGTCAGTTGTTTCCCTATCTCGTGCATGTTAAAGCAGACGTAGATGTTTTAGAATACAAAATATAACATTTAACAAGGAATCTTTAAGTATAATACATACTAATAGGCTAAACATTTATTATGTTGAACAAAACACAAAAGCCTACTCCATAGTTCGTGTTTGCTATATTTATTTGGCGTCTACGGTAAAATTGAGGAAATCGTAACATTTAAGGATAAAGATATATGTATATACACATACACATATGCGTACATTGGACATGATGCATATGTGTATACACATGTATAAATTATGTATTCCAATACCTTTGTATACCAATATGACCAGCCTAGCATCAGCGTTGCTGGTCTCTTAATACAGGAATATCAAAACCTTGTACCTAAAATGATTAAACCTCTCTCACAGAGACCTATCTTAGCGTACAACAAAAAGGACCTCTTGGTTGAGACGAAACTCCATTCTGTAGCAGATACCCATTACTGCCCCTATCTCCACTGGTAGACTTATCCGTTTATGACTAACTCTGAACGATATTTTTCCCAGGTTGTGTTTATTTTCACCAATACTTAAATATAAATGTGTGTTACATATTCGCCACATATGATCTTCACAATTTACATGTTACATGTTACATGTATTGCTTTTTCTTGAGACGAGCCTTTAGGTTATTCAGAACAACTCTAGATTCAGATCTATCTAGAAACTTGTCTCTCAGAATTTATCTAGAACACAATATGATGTATCGGTTTTAATCAGTTGATATCCCTGTGTCAGTGTGATTACTCTTGACACAAATATATAAATTATATCTTCAAAACTCTATTTACAAATGATTTAATTTCAATTTTATATATGTTATATGCATATATTCACCAACCACATAAATCTTGTTTTTGTATAAAATAAGCTCCATGTGGCTTCTACTCCAGCCAGAATGTACTTATCAATCACGTCTTTTATAAATATTTATTATCATATGTGTCTATACTTAATTATTATTTTCTTTATATATTTCTGGTGAATAAATGAAAACGAAAATGACAAGAACTAAAGAGGGAAACCGTAATATGTAATCATTATTATTCATCTCCAGTTTGGGCTTTTGGCTCAGTATTTCACACAACTCCACTGAACACGGAAATTCGTCAACAGATTAATTAAACCGGTGAGAGATACCACATATCTAAACAGATTTATTAGGTGATTGTATGTCTATTCTAAGATCTGTTGAACATTTTGTGAGCCAAAATGTAAGTTACCTTTTCTGTTGCAACAAACATTCACTTCTAGTGATTAGTAAACCGTTCACATACACACGAATGGAACCACGAAGAAGAGAATCGGAGAACTACACTTTCTTTCTACACAAAACTTTGTTTTCTTAGTCTTTCATGTCACTTACAGTGTTTAATAACTAGCAAGGGCATCATGACTGTACCAACGAGTGTAATTACACACTGCTAGCACATTTGTCTTACGGGTGGTTAAGTAGTTCCAATGTGTTGAACCAGTTGGATGTTATTCCATGCTTGACCGGGACAAGGTCTGTCTCGATTTTCCAGAAGACCGAAGAATCTGAAACAGAAAGACATGCATATTTTTTTTGCAGTACAAAGTTTTTAGCTGTGGATTTTCTTATTATTGTATTGTGGGGCAAATAATGTCGTTCATCATATTATAACTTGCATCCACACATCCACCCATATAATCCAATCCAATCACACATTCCTTTAATAAATGGAAAGTTGGAAAGCCGTTCAAGCTCAAGAACCGGACACCACACAGAGCGTTATGTTGTAGCTATGGTGTTCATGCTAATATATGTTTTTTTTAGTTATGACTTGAAATCTGTAAACGACAAATACAAATGCAAACAAAAAAAAAATAGAAAAGCTGAATCTATCTCGAAAAGAATAAAACTTAATGACAACCATTACAAATGGATCGTTATTTCAAGCTTGTGTTTTCCAGACAACATTTAAAAGAGATAAGGCCTACCCACGACTGTTCAGTCCGTCTATCGCTCCTCATACAGCTAACATACACGCTATGTTTCATCATCTTGTAACGAAATAACATCTTCAATTCGCTTTTGAAGCAAGCACCTGGTATGCTGTACAGGAAAAAGTTCACACAATAGTTTAAATAATATATAGCTCTCACCAATGATAGCACACCAGGGGATATGATTTTCTGTCTGAAAGCAGTTTGTGCCCAAACAACAACATATGGCAAGTTAAAAGCAATAAAGCACAGTGATATAACAAGTAAAATAAGTGTAAATTCCAACCGAATAACTGACTCTTCAGTGAGTACTCTACGATTACGGTATTCCGATTCCGTTGGACCAGCTTCCGGATAATAAATAAGTTCAATGTTGTGATCGATATAAATGGTACAAGTGTAATGGACACACCGTAAATTATGTCCAAAATTTTGGAAATGCTCTCTAAGTAAGGCTTGCTTGTACAATAAAATACAGCTTTCTTTGCAGGATACAATCCACTCATGATAAACTTGTACACGAGACACAAAAACGCTGACAACACGAGCCCTATAACAAGCTCATTGACGTTGAGATGCTTCTACGGCGTAGAGGGTGACATACGGCAATGTACCGCTCCACGGTGAACACAACACCAATCCAAGATGACAAAAAGCGGGATACATAGCTCAAATAAAGTTGAGCGGGACATAAGCCATCTGTTTCCAAGAACGTGAAAGAATAATGTCCTGGTAGTATATGTAGTCCTCGCTTAAGCCATTCCACTAAAACGTAAGCCAACAAAGTTATGATATCACTGATTGATAATGCAGCTAGGTAATTGCTAGCTGACAATGTTCTCATGTTCTTTGAGGTAAATACACTCAAAGACAATGAATTTCCCACAAGCCCGATGATTAAAATAAAAGTAAACCAAGCATAAAATATTTGTCCTAATCCAGGGTGTGTTTGTATTTGAGAGGAAAATATCACAGCCGAAGAGTTAGAATCATTCGTAATGCCTATCCAGGCAAATTCACTTTCTAGAAAATCCTTCATTTTCCTCAGAGATTACTTTCGCTGATAATATTATTGGTGAACATTGGATGATAAAAACATGATTCAGATTTAAAAAATAAAAAACGTGGCTTGTTTAGTTTTTAAGTCTATCGTCTCATCTCTATAAAATTGTATCATACTTCACTGCTAATAATCTACTTACTGAACGTATCTGATCTCAGCCCAGATGAATGCGTATGTATCACAGTATTATCCTAACAGCTCAGTTTTCAAACATAAAGACCTCACGATCCGCGTTTAAAGGTGAACGAACACTGTCCTTTTGGCAAAATATTTGTTTAAAAAAGAATGCAATATTGGAAGGTATCTGATCTTTTCCAAACGTTTATGAGGATTTTGTCAGGGCAAATGATTTAACTGTTGCGTGAGGTCGGCTTAGAAGCTGGCTGTGAAGTGGAAATCTAGCAGGGAAGCGCTCTGTCTTTAAGACTACGCCCAAGCGGATTGGCCACTGTGTTCGGAAAGCCAATGACACGCCAGTCTGAGAGGCGTAGAAATCCTTGCTGTCGAGAAGCTAAGAGGAATCCACTTTTAGCGCGGTAGAGAACTGTTACACTGAGTGAAGGCGACTATTTTTAATGAGTCTATTGTCCGTGGCAGATTAAATAACATCGTAGGAGCCGGATAATGAGATGGTAATTTATAACGCTATCGCAGTTATCTACCGAACAACTCTGATGCAGTTTCTCACCCTTCTAACTCTCTGATTTTAACTACGTGAAGCCTTTTTTTTGTGCTAAAGATGAAATTCTATTAAACGAATTTGCCAACAGTCCAGCGATATGTTTTCTCACTCTCTGAATCACGTTCAACTAGCGTACACAATGTTCTAATAACTCAAATCAATCCAATATAGGCATCTTTCGTCTGTAAATATAAGGTATAGATACTTTTCAATCGTCGGTATGGAAGAGTCGAATTACCAAGACGAGCCATAAGGTTAAGAAGCAGACACCCTGTCAATAAAAGTAACATTATTGTCCCCACTGCAGTGGCTCGGTGTCAATTGGTATTTTGTATTCCAGAAGATAACATCAACGGGTTAATCTCAGTTTAGATATTAGTTTGCTTCGTCCACAATATGTATTTATAATATGATAATATATTATTTTTCCTCCAAGTTTTCCTTAACTTCGGAATCAATTCTATTTTCTTTTTCTGGAATGTCCAAAAATACTTCGAAATGGTCTTGTTATGACACAAACCACGATGAATTATATCACTGTAATTTCTTGAAGTAATGATCATTCATTCAAAATATCACGGGTAGTTTTAATGGACTAAAGGATTCATCTTCTTGATATTCAAAATATTGAGGATAGCGTCAATGGATTTCTTGATGAAAACACAAGACGCATTTTTGCGTAATAAGTACTCTTTCAATTTTTTTCAGATTTTATTCGTTAGAGAAGCCGTACATGATAAAATATGTTAATAATATGTCAAATTAAACATTTGGATATCATTCTGGTCAAAAGGCAATAGTTCATATTTATTTTCATCTCTAAGATCTGATGTAGTTTCCAACATACACCCCTATTTCACCAGCAAAATGAACCTGCTCATCGCTGAGTTTAATGTACACTGATTCATTTATGTCTTCTACCGATGATTGCATAAAGGTATAGACAAATTTAAAGTTCAGCTATTTGTAATATCAATATTCCTCCCTGTAGTTTCCATACAACACAGTTATGAAAAGAAAATGATGAATGCATCTTGGCCTTAAAATTGATATTAAAAAACAATTTACGGTTCGTGATAATTTTAGCAATCATCTCAAAATGCGAGAAACATCATTAGCATTGTCAGGTTATTCCTTTGATGGCATATTAAGTATATAAACCTCTAATGGTGGCATTGTACTTACATAAACGTCCAATGGTGGCTTATTACATACAAACATGTTGAATTTCAGTGGCGAGAAATAACAGTACTCGAATATTCTGTAATATACAATCCCTACATTTTCAAAATGACGCCGAATACCTTTGATATGTCCCTGCTGTTTCCGCGCATGCCAGCAATAACAAAATAATAATAAAAATATTCTTATTTAGCACTATTTGAATTTTTACTCCCGTGTTCATCACAAGACTATGCTAACCAGACCGATGACAATAAGTGAATACCTGTTTTTTTATTACAGCGACAGCTTTGTATTACTATGTTCAAAAAAAGGCTATCGGCTTCGGTTTATGTTGCCGTATGCAATAGTCACCCTAAAATACATCTGTACAGAAATATTTATTCGATGAATAGATATATGTTCGATGAAAAGCCGCTATCACAAGCAGACTGGCTACATTTAACACTACATGTTAAAATGTAAATCATAAAACCTGTTTAAATGTTTTTTATCCCTAGTTAAGACCATACGTAGTTTGTAGCTCGTGTGTTCTAGTCAGTGATTTAACAATTTTTCCCTTCGTCTTCTATTCAACCGAACTATGTCTCACGATTATGTATGTATTGTTGTTATCTAGTCATGAGGCAAATCATTGCTGAATGGACACGTCAATAAACTTAAAGTAAGTAACACATAACATACTAGAAGAAATGCACACAAAGGCGTTTTTGTCGTACCATAAAGTAAATCAAGCTGGTCAGATTAAAATTGTTTGATCTCATATATCATCTAAGCGTTTTTGGCTTCTCTTACATTGGGTACTGAAGAGTAAGGAACATACATGTTAAAGTATCTCGAGATCCAGTTTTATTTTATAACTTCTGAATGTTATCCTTGCCCTTGATCAAAAGCTCAATCGAGCAGTGACTTTAACCGGCTGACAACGACACCTGTCCTGGCCTATCGCCCGTTCTCGTCATTCGACGAAAAGTCACCAGCTGAATCGAAGTTTATCCCCTATATTGGCCGATGGGAATTCCCATATAACCTACTTTTGTGCTTGCTGGGAGAACAGCTACAAGCACAATTCACGTCCCAGTACTCGCCACAACAAGGTGGCGAGCAAGAAAATGGCGACTTGTATTAAAGTATTTACCTATTATTTCAACGGCCTCTAACTCCGGGTAAAAAATCACAAGATTACTCACCCTGTGGAATCTGAAAGTAAATATCTTATTATTTTTATTGAGATACGGTGTCACTTCGTGAACCTATCGCTTTAAAGATACCAATATCTACTTCTCAGTTAGTACTAATTGCATTTCTTTACGAACGGTCAAACAATACCATATAGCAATCTGAATTATTTTAACTATTGTATGGTATTCCAGAGGATATCATTGGTAGGTTAATTTCAGGGAATGTGATGATGGGATTTTCAGCTAAAATTCACGTTCACACAAAGTGTTATCAGAACAAATCAATCTATAACCCTGAGTAGGGGTTGATAAAGGAGACTGGTATTCTAGCATTTTGTTAGCATTATTCGTTGTTTAGTGAGTGGTTGATGATAAAAGAGAACCGCATGTCAAAATGGCCCTAAGATTTTGGGCCTCATTATTCGCTGTAGACAAGCTGTGGTTTTGTTCAGCTGATTATCGGTCTGCAAAAGACATACATGGAAAAAGAGAGAATTGATAAATCGAAAGCAACCACATTATCGCCCTAATTTAACCCAGAAAATAATTCAGTTTTTTATTGGCAAAATTTATGTTCATGCAATTTGTTTGGGTGCAAAATTACATTTGAATTCGACATAAATGATTGATTATTCCTGACAAATAAGGAAGTCGGATGCTAGAAATATAGACCAGTTGGTACGTCCGAATCAATAGAGAAAACAGAGAAAGTTAAAAAACGTTGATAGTGCAAACTGAAAACTGGGAAAGTGCCAGAGAAAATGGGACATCTTTCGAAATTTCACAGAATTGTTTGTTTTTGCAGCGATGTTTTGAGTCGGCATTGATAGTTTCCATCTTGGTTCTGATGGTTATAACTGCAAAAATAGCACTTAAATTCAATTAAATACATTTCTACGTATGTCAATAGACTCAATAGGTAAAATATCGGGTTTTCGACTTCCGGTTTCCTCTCAACAAATGTCAGTCGAACATGTCTTCTAAAATGTAAGCTGCAGATACAGAAAACTGAATGGACATCCTTGCTGTTCCATCCATCCCCAAACATTATGTTTTCTGTCAGTAAACCTTAATGTAAAGATGCTCTGTCTCGTTCTAATTATTATTGGGACGAACAGGAATTTAAGGGAAAAATAAATCGGGTTTACGACGTTTCAGAAGGATTATCTTGCTGTATTCCTTTAACTGTCACGGAAATTCATATCAAAATATTACTATCAGACCTCTAGTTTCCCGAATCGTGATCATATGTTTTATCAGCACGGACATCAATTGTTTTGTCACAGGTATTTTACAATGAGCTTACCTTGAACTATAAAGTCGACAATGGACAAGTTATATGCACCCAAACATGCCTTTAGGAAGATGTCGTCAAGACAATCGGACCTGCGAAATGGAACAGAGATAAACCCAAGAAGATTTCTCTGTTGACATGATGTATGATAGAGATCCGGTTAGGGGGATCGCGTTTACACGGAGACTGCTTTATAAATCTTTAGATGTCCAAAGCGTCCCTTGACACAGACTTATTAGCATGTATAAGTTGTTGGAAAAAAGCCACAAATGAGACTGAAAGTAAGATTATTGGAACAGTAAAAAACAAGAAATAGCGTGACAGCCAATCAGTGTTGCATGTACTGGTCATAAAAACATGCTACTTATCGTAAAACTAGCCGTCGACCTTTAAGTGAATCGATAAACAGTATTCAATGGGGATAATATTCGTGTACTTGAATGGCGGAGGTACTATAATGAGAATTCGAATGATGTTATCCCTAAGTTCCCTATAGCGGGACTTCTAATCTTAACAACATAATGAATATACTTTTAACCAAACAATTCTCTGTTACAACTTACTGCTAATCTTCAGGAAAAAACAGAACTTGATCAATGGTATTCAACAGCTGACTTTTAAAACCAAAACATATCATGTTATGTGAGAGATATGAAAGACAAAGTCTCTTGGCTGTAGGGCCAATATGTATTTGCCTAATGTGTGACTTTAGTATTATAACAGTGGAATTTTAAATCTGCTTTGTAAAACACCTTTGCTTATCAGGAGAAATTTGAAATGAATTGCTGAATATTCACTAGTGCTGAGATTACATAGTTGGCTGTTTAATTAAGCATCGTACAAATTAGCCCTAAACAATCTTAAATAAAGATTAAATTAAGCTGCTTTCATGAAGGTCAGAAGATATCACCAAGAGACGGAAGAAAATAATTGTATTTAATTATAGCTATAAATTTGCCTAGGGGAAATTTAATTTTCATCACGCGAACAGCATCAATGGACATTTGGTTGACTTGCCGAATTGGAAGATGAATTTTATAGATGCAATTCTCTCTTAATCTTGATTGAATCTATGATATTTTAAATAAGCAATTTTGAAGTAAACGGAAACGTGAGGCAGCAAATCACATGATAAAATATTTTATACTGTAATATGTAACTGCTCCCCATATTGTCCATAAAATGTTTACCAGTAGACGTTTTGAAATCTGCCCAGAGTATGATTGTTACACTTGTCAAGAATGTTGTCCACTCTTTTCCCTTATTTGGTCTCTAAAAAAAACTAGCTTAAAATCAATCTATGGCACGGTACTTCCACTGACATTCAACTTCCCTAATATACCTAATACTGTAGCATATCGTCTATTCTTGCCCTACGATAACAACCCAGATGCATGTTGTCTTTGTTCATTTTTTATATTCATCTCTAGGCCAAAATTCTTTTATGTTCTATCTTTGTGGATCGATATTTAAATTACAACATCATTTTCATGTTTCATGCAAAATTAAGACAATTTATTTTTCGCCAGGCATCATTAAATATTAGAAATTGTAAGTGCTTGGTTACAAATTTGTTTTAAATGAATCCATCAAACATAATCCATGTTGTTTAGAAATGTAGAATACCACGAAATACCAAGCAAGTGACAGACAACATTCCAATAGTTCACAACGACATCGAAAGTTCCATAAAACGAACAAACACCAATCATAAATCTGGCCACGTTCACTTATTAATTAACACAATTTTAAAAATCATCATTCGAATCAATCCGAATCGGAATGTATCAAAATATAAACACCAGCGAACTGTTACACTTGCAACCGATGACGACGCCGTTGGCTTACCATGACGACCACGAAGGTTAGGTTATAGAAGCTGTCAATAACATGAATGAAGGTTATCACGCGGGGTTAACTCTGTGTCAATTTGTATGTGGTATTCCACAAGACTTCTTTCGGCGAGTTATCTCAGTAATGGTGATGAAGGGCATTTCGCTTGCGGGTTGCACTCAATGAACACACTCACATAAAGCATAACCAGAATCTCTTAATGTATAGCATATTGATCAGATATTCACCTTCCCTCACTGACGTCTGAGATACTATTCACAAAGAATATAAGTTTTCCAAGCAAGTAAACGGAAAGGTCACTCACTGACAAAAGTTAACTTCATATAAAGACTTTTTTCATTAGACAGGTCTCCCTGGACGAATAATTTATCAATGTAATTAAATATAAAATCAGCTGCTTGTTCAAATGAATGTATGATTTGTACATTCATCAACCCCAACTACTGCATACTGCTTTCGTTGCGTTCTATTTAATGCTTTTGCAAAGAATTATATTGTAAAGTTCGTTTATAAGCTATTTCGCTTATACAGCCGAATCTGAGGTAAGTTGGCTAAGACGTGGTTAAGGGGAGAGGATATTTGGATAAGTCAAGAGTAACTCAACGTAA
>JAVFBZ010052569.1:0-10185 GCA_032466195.1 Katharina tunicata
GTTAACATATGTGTACAAAATTGTAAGTATCATTTTTGAATTTCATTTTGCGTTTCTTTTTTTGAAGAGTGTATTTACCCTCTCCAATTTATTTATCTATAATCATAAAACAACAATGACAAAATATTAATAAAAAGAAAAATATATTTATATTGTGTAATATATATTTATACGAAGCAAATTTCGAAAATATATTTCATGGGTATACATGTGTTTTTATTAACTTCTGTTGTGTGTTTATTAATCGTATTTAATTGTTGGTGATAATAGCCCCTTGTGTGCGAATGTTATCTGGTTTGTAAAGTCGATGTTAAATGAAGTATCTTATCTTATCTTATCTTTAAAAAAAAAGTATCTTATCTTATTTTCTTGGTATATAGTGAATATACAGCACATTAAAAAAACGAAATCTAAGGTGGGCGGCACCAAGAATGTTAGAAATGACTGGTTTAAATCATGATATCACGTCTTATCGAGATTCCTGAAACTGGAGATAAGCAAGAAACCCCAAGATCTTTCGCTGGTGTTCGGTAGAACAACCTACACACAATTCGTGCTTATTCTCCTTCCAACTTTCTAACTTATCAGTGTTATCGCCCACAAGCTTATCGAAAACCAAATTACGGTCGTTCGTGCGAAAACGGCTTTTCTTCATTTTATTTGTTCTTTGCTGGGAATTCTTTGGACGAAATATTTTATTCACGACTTTGGAACCCGGAAGACAGTATATAAATTCAGGTAACACTTTTGTCAAGAATAAAGACTTCGCAGTTTGATATAGCCCCCAACTTCCAAACACAGTCACCTTGTCTGCTTGTACATTTTTGTCAAGTGTAATCACACTGGCACAAGGGTGTCGACTTGTTGAAATTGATACATCTGATTTTCTAGATAAATTATCGGAGAAGTTTCTGGATAAATTTTAATCTCGAGTTTTTATGGATAATAACAAGCATCTCCAGGCAAATAGCGAGGAATGAAGAGTATAATTTTAGACCTTGAAGGTAACGCATATAGGTCTATGCTAAGGATAATGACGGTTATGACTTATCCGACAAAGAAGGGGGTTTGTCTTAACCAATAGTTCCTTAAGAGTTTTGTTCATCTTGTACGCTTTAATTGGTCTCTGCTTATATACATATGGTGTCGAAAGGGGAGGGAAAGTATGTAGAACCCAGAAAACTCACTACCGTCCGCTGATCGATAATAGCGGGTAAGATCACGGCAAGCGGATAACAGTAAGACCTTAAATTTAAACAGTTTGCCTCAGGCAACTAGGGCGATAAATAAGTTACCATACAACGCGTTCTTGTCCATGCAAGATGTTCACATTTTATTTCTCACATCCCCGATTATCTTGATTTAAAACAAGGATCAGAGACTTGTACAGTGATAAGTTGTTTGGATTTAATGTTTTATATGACCTAGCATTGTACCCCTTAATCTCATTAGAGCATCTTAAAACAGAATAGAGGCTAAGGTCTATCACCCTTGGTAGAATCCCACTGTCGATCTGAACAGTGCCATCTGGTGCTAACATTGGATTTATCAATAAATCGGATCTGGCTAGAAACGACTGGGTTTATCTGTAAAAGGGATCGATTAACGGAACGGTTCCGGACCTCACACTGTCTGGCGAATCTCATTTCCTGTGTACTTCAATTAATCTACATTTTACTGTAGCTCATGTAGAATTTCAATTAATTATTGGTTAAATGTTAAATAAAACCCCGGCTTTTCTACAGTACACTGAACTGTGGAATTATACATATTGGCTGCTTTTTGCATAAAAGACCAAATAAGCTCGATTGAATTACCCACTATATTGAATTAATGCATGGTAAATATGTAGAGTACAGTTCGTAACATCTTCAAATAACTTTCTTGGCATCGGTTACATGATCAAGTAATAATCAGGGTTTTTTTAATTGTAAACATTGCTTAAAATTTGACGAAAAGGACTATACACAAAATAGACCTCTTATTTTAAAACCTAATTGTGCAATCTGTGTGAGTATGGTAAAGTTAAGCAATAGGTTAAATAATAAATAAATCACATATGGATTGCCGGTTCAACGACATGAATTTGAAACTATTCGCCCCAGAAGCTAGGTGTTCGTAGAGATAGAAATATATATACCTTCCAGAAAAGTTACATACATTGCTCTAGTTGCTTGGCCTATTCGATCCGTTTGTGTTGGGACATAGCGATGGGCTTGACCTGGCACTGCGTACAAGAACATTGACCTTCTTTTATCCAAACATTATTTCTTTTATGACGAATTATTCAACAGATTTGCTGAGAATTTGCTACTTTGTGTCGACCGGATCTTCTCGAGAAATGTCAATGCCTTGGTAACATCTGAAAGACTCTATACGCTAATGGACCAGCTTGCTGTGAGTCTAAGCGACAAACGTCGTCTGGCTTTACATTGATATATGCTGGAATATCGACGTTTCCATGAAACACTATCTACTTCTTGCAGAACTGTTCCAGAAAATATCAAGCTTTGATGAATGAAATGGCTACTTTGTGACCGCCTAGACTACCACAGGAATGTCAATGGCTAGGTAGCGACTGGAAACTTCCACGAAATGTTGATAAAACTAAGATTCGCCGCAGCCATAATGCTGATTTGAATATCTTGTTATAGGCATAAGGTTAGTAACAACGATGTATAAAATGTTTCATTTTCTGAGCTTATAGGGTAACATCTATGATTTCATTAACATTATTATTATTAACAATGCATATTTTCACAAGAATGAATGATTCTCATCTACCTATTTTAGAAACAACCTTTAACCATCCAAACCTAGAGACAAATAAAATTCTAAAATGGGTGAACATCTTCTACATTTATCTCCAAAGGATATCTTTAATTTACTTAACACTACAAGCAATGTATGTACTCAATTGAATGAAAGTAGTATACATGTACCTTCCATCTTTCAAGAGTATGGGACAAAAACACATTTTTAAAACAGTTACCATGGGGCCAAATTTTGGCTTTTTCTTAAAGAATTACAAAAGAACGGAGACTTATTCTACATTATGTCTATCTGACAACCATCTCTTCACACACACACAAATTTCAGAACGCCCGACCGATAATGCAATAAGTGTTACATGACCGAATATATTAATCGCTTCAGTTTTCAAATTTTTTTGTTTTTTCTTGGTCAACAATTTTGTAAACTGGACTGTTTTAATTGGAAAACTAAAATATAAACTGCGAACTTAAAACGTTTGCTTAATGATGATATGAAACCAGTTCAATGGTGTTTATCTTTTAACAGGTTGTAGATTACAATTTATCGAAAGTAAAAGCAGTGGTTATGAAAATATGTTTCTGTTGCTGGAATTTTAAGCTAAATGTCAACGTGGATATGTAGCTTAATTTGGTTAAAGAGACTGGGGTTAGTAACAATGCTGTTTTAAATCAGTCAAAGACATTCGTTTGATCTATTTCAGTGACTGAAAACTATAATTGTGTAGATCCAATATTGACGCATAATAATAAACCTTAAATAGTCATCAGTAATTAAGTCTGTCTCTGTGTACACATATAGGGAAATATACAGGAAGGTACACTTCAACATACTACTGACATACCTATACGGATTTGGATTAGAATGTAGAAGACTTCTTTCCAGAGCAGTAGGTTATGTTTTTGAAGGAAAAAAAGTAGCAAGGGTTGAGAAATTTCGTATCGACTATATGTTTAAATATAATAAATTATTCTATAGCATTTATATTCAATGAGGGTTCCAACATCCTGAGAAGTTCCTTAATATTATTCACAACAAATGCCGAATAAGTGTCGTAATACTTCAGCTAAAAATACATTCGTAAAAGTCGTTCGTGGACGTCTTGTGAAAGCTACAAGACACGACGAAAGAGTTTAGTATCTACCATTCCAAAGGAAAATGTAACGTTTTCCATTGACAGAGGTAATGATTTTAGAACCCATGCAAGAACGGATCTATTAAATGATTGTACATGACCAACTATATCTTAGAAATATTGCTTTAGAGTAGTTTTATATAGACCGGATTTAAACGTGAGTTATGTGAATATACTGATACAGTTTGTATTGATGTAGAAGTCGGTTGTTGTTTTGTTTTTTCTCATACTTCAGTTTATTTGGATAAAGTTGCGGCTCACCATCAGAAGCTGTTACATAAGTTGCGCTTTCTACTAGATGTCTCTCTGGACTATTCTGTTAGACAGGCTAAAAGATACCAGGGAGGGCCAAAGTAAAGTTAATCAGGAAAATGAAGTAGGACCTAAACATAACGGACAAATTACCCCAACCCACCCTACACCTAAACCCGCAAGGTAACAAGACAATACCGGTTGTGTTGGGAGAATGTACAAAAGTTGTCCTTGGGTTTATTCAGACAGTACGTCGTCACACAAATAAACAAAAATGTAACAAATGGCAAGGCATGCCGACCATGAGAACTTTCCAGCAGGGAATTGTTGACAATTCCTCGTGAAAAGCCTTAAAAAAGGTGACAATAAAAAGGGTGCAAGAAACAGATTGCTCCTTGTGGACTAGATTATTGATCCCATTTATTCCGTACCATACGTGCTGATCTCCAAAGTGTAATGTTTTTATCATACCAGTAAAGAAGCAATCGCTTTAGTTATAAACGAGAACCAGGTAACGGTAAAAAAAACAAATACCGGAGCTCTAAAGCGAGCTGATTTCAGCCAGAATCCGGTGGTCGTGGTAATAAAGAAAACATAAAATTAACCAAAGCAAGAAATAGGTTAATTTCATGAAATAACTTGACTCTTTTTTGTACATTTTTTGTCTGACTGAAATAGTAAATGTAGATTGCCTATTCAACCAAAATAAGTCAAATATTCCTAAACAAGTATTTAATGGACCAACAATGCTGACCAAAAAATAAGTAGTTCACGTAAACATGTCAGGGCTGTAAAGCGTGTTGTTGTCTAAAGTTATGATATGAAACAGGCAAAAAACAAAACTAAAATTCAAGAAATAAATTGATTTAAAGTAATAGCTTGGTACTTTTTATGTTTTTTTTATGACTTATTCAAATGCCAAAGTGGATCGTCTATTGTGCCAAAATAAATCCAACATTCTCTAACTGGTTTTGACATAAGGATTTGGGGTTTTGAAGCCATATAACGAAGAAAATGCAGTAAGGTGAAGGGTGTTGATTTGACATGGACGAGACAATAAAACTAAAATAGAATTCACCAACGCAAGAAGTAAGTGAAGTAGTAGGCCACCATTAGGCCAATCCATGATAACTCTAGGAGATGAATTGATCAAGACCGGTCTGTTTGTTTCCGGGTTAACATCTTACTTTTTTTCTTCATTTTGTTTTCATTTCATTTCATTTATTTCACCAGAAAAGTAACAGGATGACAATTCATTTAAGGAAAATACAAAAAATAAATAAATGTAGTTCTATATAATATTAAGAAAAGGAATTCTGGCGGGATCAGAAGCCCCAGGGGGCTTATTTTACTTTTTACTTTTTCACTCCAAGGCCGACGCGCCAGTCAACTTGATGGCGACTTCACAATGTCGTAAAGGTATAATCATCGATAAGGTGACACACACTCCAGATTGAAAGCTCTACGACATTCTTTTGGTAAATGGCGTTGACCCAAAGAGCCAAGATTGATATATTTATTTTAACGTCGTACTCAAGTGCATTTCACGTATATGACGGCATTGCGTTGCCGAACTATTATGGAAATACGGAATGAACCTCGCAAAATTTGCTTCTTTTCTATATTCCAACACAGTTATTAACAGCCAGATGAAAATATTGTTGATAGTAATATACCGCTAAAGGCTTTACTCAATTAGTTTATTTGACTGAAAAAGTGTGGATTAATTGCAGAATGAATTGCAGTATTACCTTATCAATGCGTTTATTTGAGACATGGATGCTTTAAACTTCCTACGAGTCTGCGGTCCCCAGACGACTGGTTAACCTTTAACGTTTAATACATCCATCCACCTTTAATCACTTTTCAACTAATAGTGGCTCCATTTGCCATGGATGTGTTTGCATTCTATTTTGAAACATGTTAAAGGTAACTCTTAGAAGCACTTAGCGTGCATCTCCTTATTTGCCCCTCAATTTTCCAACAATAATTTTTCAGAACAAACTGCCGCAGGGATCAACATGCTGACAGGACCTCCTGGGCTACTTGGCGTTAAGGCTATCATAATTCGACCTGAATTGGCAACAATTTTTGTAATACCATCAACAAAGTTACTGTTCATAAAATGTTAGTTAAAAGTGTCCCAATGGATGAATTCGCTATCAGTAGTGTCAATATTGTTAGTACATTAGGGTGTAACCAAAACGAGAATGAAATAGAGACTAGTCACGATAGCTTTGACAGGCAAACATGTGGAAATTACTAGACGAAAACACCTTCTCCCCAAAGAAATGCTATGGAAATAGATTATATAGACATAAAACTGTCCGCATGACTAGTACGTACCAGTTCTAGTTTAAGGTAGCGAATCAGCAATCCACGACAAAGTAAAACCTTTATTCTTAAGCACTCCACTTCAAACTAAATTCTTTACAAGTTTCCTTTCTTAAAGTGTTGATGGCTCACGGACTGATGGTTATATTTAAGTAAAGTAGAGATTAGTGTGTCTGCTAAATGGTATTGAAAATAAAATAAAAATCATTTGTGAGTGGATAGTCATCCCAAGAGTTGTTTTCATTTACGTCAGTGTTCTTCATACATTTAAATGTTAGCGAGAAGTATATTTGAGTTGAGCAATTCACCTGAACGTTGAAGCAAAAAATACATGATGTGAATATGAATAACCCACGCCAAAACGTAAGCCTACGCCTATTCGAGTAACTTATTCGTAATCCTACTGTATGCTATTTATTCATTTTGACTTAAAACTTTCATATTCCAGACAATACACTGTCATTTTCCCATGGGAGTCTAACATTTCCTTAAGAATACAACGGTTGCCAATAATCTCAATAATTCCTGATAAACTTAACCGTGGAGACAATTCGTTGACTGGTTTATATTAAATGTAATACTGCAAAAACAAATGCAGGGAAATTAGCTTTCCACTGTTTGCTAGTTCTACTCTTGGGTTGTGAAACTCTAATCTACGACCCGATAAAACATTTTATCTTTAGCGACACACTTCACATATAAGAGGTCCATATTCTACAAACGTCGTTGACCCAGATAATGGCTTTCTGATTTACAATTGTTTCCAATGGATCCATTCTAGTTTTTTTTTTCAACGCGGAAAGATTCTAGAAATGTCGGAATCGCTTCCAATATCCTCTGTATTGTTAAACGGTTAAACGGTGTTCAAAAAGTTGATTGATATTGAGACAATTCCTGTCGACTTCTATTTATAACCTCCATATAAATGATATATGTGTTTAACGTTATCAGTCCCCTCAAATGATATATGATTATTGGGGATTTTTTATCACTGAATTCATTGAAACGGGAGACGAATAAAAGTCCAAATACTCGAAAACTTGAATATAGAAGTTTTTAAAGCAATTTAGTGTTGATGTGCACAAAGTGTCGTACCTTAAATACCTTGAAAAAGAAGTTTTTACGAAATGTATGCAATGGTATTTAGTCAACGTATCGCAGGGTGGTTTTTATGTACCAATTTGCTTTGTCTTTTCTCTGTGTATCAGCAACGTTGGGTATATAAAGAAAGTTTTCTGATGGCTGCGGAGATCGCGGGGTGGTTTACGAGGCTTCTTATCGTTTTGCCACCAAACACCGACAACGCAAAATCTTGAGTACGACGTCACATACATTTTAATAAAACGCGGTGTCATGACAGATATCTTTTAAGATCAAATGTTTATCTTATGATACACAGTCTTATATTGCTATTTGAATAAATTTGTCCTCTTCCGATGATTTAACAGTACTAGTCTTCTGTACTAACGCTGTTGTCTACGAGCAGCCAAAACCTTTTATCTTAAGGGATTTTATCTTAGGTCGAAATAATTGGGACATTTTATTGTTTATATTCCGATTTTAGATCAACATTACTAAACTTCACAATTACAGATCATTGACCATCTTTATTGTGGGAGGAAAACTGGGTAGAACCCAGAAAACCCACGACCTTCCGCTGGTAGCTGGCAGACCAACCCACATACAGTCCGAGTGAGTGCTTGAACTCGCGGAATCATGGGTGATGGGAATCTGTGGATCACGAGCTCGTGACCACTCCGCCATAGCCAAATAGGCCTACATTTACAATGCCACAATTTAGTATCCCATTAATTGGTAACCGGAAAGGCTACAAACTATATCAATATACATTGTACTATTTAAATGGTATAACAGCATAAAAGCTTTAAAAAGGCACACTTTATAAAAGTTTTACACCGAAATTGTCAATTCTATGCATTTGTTCCAAATTGTGTCAAATATATCCATTGCCCTGAATAACCGATTTGCATCGATGTTTTCCGTATCTCAAAAGTAATGTATAAAGTCTTGGTACAGTCGAACAGTAAGCGAAGAGTTGCGGGATTTCAGGGAAATATAAGCAAGATTTGACGTGAAAGCGGCTGCTCAAATTTCTAAAATAGAATTAAAAAAATAACAGTTGATTTTATGTAAGCCACAGTAGTATCATCAAATCAGGGCGAAGATTCCCTAAATGTAAGCGGAAACATACAGTGGTCAATACAATTAGTTAATGTCTTGCTCTGTACAAATTATTAAAAACAATTTTCAAATTTATGTTGATACGAGCAGCTTGTCAATTAAGATTAATATTTTTACTCCAGTGATGTGCCACCACGGTCCAAATGCTAACAGCGCAGAATCCTCTAAGGAAATCAAGTCTCTTATTTTCACCGTGTCATTCGTTATCGTAATCTTCATTTGGGCTTCATTACCCTGTAAATCCAATCATTCTCTGTGTTGGAAGACCTACTGTATTGACGCGAGGAGGTTGATATGATTATGTGCTCTCAATAACCAGATGACCTAATTGATCTGCATTCGATGTATAAAGCTTGGTTTCAGGACCATGGAGAAAGTGCTTGGCTAACAGAAGCGTGCAAACCACTCATTATTGCAGAGTAGTTTCTACAAACGATGTTTTGTTTCCGGATATTTCTATGCATAAGACACGTAAATCGTCATAGACAAAAAACACTATCAGACAGCATGCCAGGCATCTTCAAAGATAAATGTTTTATCTTATAATACACAGTCTTTCCACTGTTGTGTTGCTAGTTAAATAAATCATTCCTCTTCCCGTGGTACAAATACCTCTATTATTCTGTCGTAACAATGTAATCTACGAGCAGCCAAAACATTTTATATTAAGTGATGAAAGCTCTATGAGCTTCCGTAGTGCTAAATGTCCAGGAGCCAAAGAGCCAGGATGAGATAAAAGCGGAGTCGATGTAATTGGGTCCCTTTAACAATCAAATACATTTCCAATGCCACCATTTATTATCCCATTTATTGGTAACCGGTAAGACTACAAACTATATCAATATGCCTGGTACAATGTAATGGTACTCGACGAGTAACTTAAAGGGAGCCAAACTAGAAAAAGAAAAGAAAAAAAACTATAAAACCCAATTTTCTACACATCAAAACTTGGATTGAAACAATTTTAAAAATTACACGGCTAATATATTATACATCTCCAAACTTTGAACATTTTAACACATGCATGATTTTTAAATCTTAAATATTTCTACATGGTTCAATGTCAGTTTAAAATTTGCACCACATATTTCTGTCCTGTTGTTAGGATGTACTATTTATCTATAGTAACGACATTCTGCTACCGAAATGTTAGGAAGTATACTTTATACTCTCTTGTTAAGTAACCACATTCTTTTACCAAATGTAAGGAAGTATATATTATATACTATCTCACTTAGTAACCAAGTTCTGCTACCCAATTGTTATATATTTTATATAATTATACTCAACGAATATATCTGTATTTATCTTCAGTCTACGGGCCCATAGATAGACTAACTATAAATGATAATTACGATATATAAGTTTATCGTATGGATCGATGCCGCCTTCTTTTCCCCGAGGAATCACTTTACACAAAACAACAGTTCATTCATTAAAATATTTACTTAAACATATTGTATTTAGTTTAGAGCATATGTTAAACAATA
>JAVFBZ010052580.1:0-10185 GCA_032466195.1 Katharina tunicata
GTATTGATCGACTATGACTTTCTGTCATCAAGTAAACTTTATTAGTGAAATAAAACCTCTCCAATACATTTAAGAAATCGCTTCATTTAGGTGATATTACTTTGTTCCATCGAGATTTAATGTGAAAGCTGTTTCTTAAACTAACTGACGCCGTTTGGATCATAGTTTGTATTTCAGATGTATCATTCAGTTATATTGTCAAATGTTTGTAGATGAATATGAAAACGACCCTAATCGCTTCCTTTCTGTTTTATGTGATATCCAGACTTTAACCGAATTACCCAAGAAAATGAAAATGTAATTTTAAATGCCCATCTTCCGCTCATTACAGGGTAGCAAACATTTCCACGTGAGGCACGTCTTTCGGAACACAGCAAGGAGACAGGGTAATAACGAGACTGACGGGTTTTAAACAAAACTCAAATTATTTCGGCTAACGTGAACACTCTTTATACCTTCTCAATAAGTATATTATTGATTAATTTTCAACTTATAAAAAAATAACCTTTTAGACATCTTCATCACAAATCCGGGCTTAATGACGTAACCAGCAACGTCCCACTTCATATATTGTCTGAGTACTACTACCAAATCTTCATTAGCAATATCTACTACTTAACGAGCATAAACTAAATTGGCTAGATCACATTAATTACACAAGTAGTAATGTTGCTAGAAAAGTAGGCATTATCAATCACATCCGAAATTCACTCAACAATCAGGCACTTCTTATTTTACACTATTCTTTAATATACCCTGATATGTCATATTGAAAGATTTTTGGGGCAACACATATATCACACATTCACATCCTCTCATTACCCTTCAAAAACTTCTTGTCAGATTAATAACCTTATCAAGTAGAATAGTACCTACTGAACCGCTTTTTCGTGAACTAAAAATCCTTCCTTTCCAAAAACAGGTTCTTTACAACTCTCTTTGTTTTGTCCACACAGTCTGTTATCACTGTGAATTTATTCCACAGAGCTACACGGATTATTTTAGCAAAATGTCATCTATTCACAGGTATCCTACAAGAGTACTCGAGCTTAATTTGTTTAAACCTATCGTTCAATCAAACTTATCGTCTTATTCTCCCCGTTCTCTTGGTCCTCGGGAATGGAACAATCTTCCTTTACAATTTAAATCCATCAGATCAATATCAAATCACGTCTAAAGAATTATCTTCTTAATACGTAAGTCTTATAATGTATCACGTCTGTATTTCAATGAAATTTTGGGTCGTTTATAAATATAAATAAATAGGAAACAGCCACCAGATTCCATGTATAGTAATTGTATGTATTACATATTTATCTTTCTTAAGGATAAAACAAGCCCTCACGGGTTTTACTCCCGCCAGTTGTCGTGTATGTTTTCAAATATGTTTATCTTCCATTGTAATTTGTCCTTTGTCTTCTGGTGAATAAAGTTCAATTCTAACAGATGCCCCTGTCAAGGCCCGGGTGTTGTCTTTTAACATGTAGCAATAAACCATTCACTTTAGCTCTAATGTACTAGAAAAACACAAAAATACAACATTTTTAGATATTATTTTCCAATTAAGGTGCCGGATATTGTGAAACTAGAATGAAGCTTATAAGAAAAAAAGAAAAACTGATAAAACTAGTCACCGTCTGTTAAGATAAATTAAACTCGGAACAGTTCCGTGTAGACAATATGTGTGCCACCATCATACAGACTAAGAGAAAATCCGAACAAGGAAGTCATGCTTATCTCAATTTGCTCAGCTCTCCAGTCACGCCACAGAGGCCTTTGAACTTGAGCTCCTCTTTACCATTTTAATAGGGAGTTTAGTTTGGTTTTCATATTAATAAATCCAGCAAATTGATCCTTCAAGAGTCAATTATATCGTCGTTCTGCGAAAGCTTGTGTTGTGTTGTGTTCTTGTTATAGACGAGGAGAGAAACTGTTATATTCAAATTTGTTATAAAAAGTACAGAAAGAATTTTCAATTCAACAGTAGTTTTTTTTTTAAATACAGCATTTTGAAATTGTTAGTGCCCTCCAAATGCCATGATTATAACATTACTAACGGTTTCCTTTTGGTTTGGGCTAAATACATGCAATGGACACTTCTGTGGGTAATATCTAAACCAGAAGATGATACCTGAGCTTCCAGGAGTCTGTGATTGTGCAAAGAAAGATTGACAATGTAGTTGGGTAGGAATTTTGGTGCTTTCTGTCCTGGACATCTGTAGCTCAGTCGATATCATTCCAGTTGACTTAAACTTAAGAAACAAATTCAACATAATCTTGCCAATACTAGTCATTTAACATGAATCAAGGAGTTAGTGGATTTGTATTACATTATAACAGCTCACGATGAAATAATCGGTTAAACGTCGAATTGCAATGCTTTGTTTACAAGCAAAAACGTTAAATCGCTCTCTAAAATTGCAGCCTATGTATATGAAGGATCTATACTGTATCATAACTAATGTGTCTTATTATGCTTTGCTACTTAATTTGTTTTATTATGCTTTCCGCCACTGTACCTCTCGTGCCACCCTGAGTGGATTTTTGTGAAATAAAAAACTTGAAACTTGAAAAACTTGTTCCATGTTTTGGGTTATCTTGTTTACGAAAACATATTTGATTTTGGGTAATAAATACAAGATTAAAACCCGGCACTTACTTTTGAATAACTAGAAATGCTTCCCTGCGCCTCTGGCGGAACTGAACCACAGTGTCTTTCCAAATGACCCGATACATTAGGATATATCGTAACATGTAGCCAAGGGGAAGCACCACGTTCCTTTGATATTCAAACTTATGTACCGAATACCAGTCACTATCAAAAATATGATACAAGCTTGGTCGATTTAAAGGCTGACCTCCGAAGTAAAAGCTTCACTATCAACGTCTGAATTCTAAATAATCGTAACTCATGAAGTTTAGTTTAAGGAATCCTCTTAATTGATTGATTAATTGATTGGTGTTAAACGTCGTGCTCATGGGTGTTTCACTTATATGACGGCGGTGTATTCCAACGGTAGACGACAACTAACACAACCAATAATATGAAGTCGCTTAAGTGTTATTGCTGTTGGAAAGATAATGTTCTTCCTGTGCTAAGTATGACAGTATGAATATAATCTGGAAACATATTGCCCTTAGCCAGAGGACTAGAATCATCTTAAAGAAACATCTTGGAAAGCACTACTTATAAACAATAACTCACCAATAACTTTTTGTCTATTTGATGATTGAGATTATCACACTATTATGAAATCACGATAGATTCCGAGAACAGAGAAACATTTGTCTTAATAATTAACCAACACCAGATGTGATTATCGTCTCACACTCTGTAACTTTGTCAATCGCCAGGAGGTCTTTTACGATGATTGTGTAGGTTACCGTAACCGCATTCGTCCCAGCACAAGGCTGAAAACATTCCATCGGCGTGGTAATTGTCTCCAACCTATGACAAGAAACAATGGTGCTCATCGCCAAGCGATCAGAGTTTCAATTTTAGTTATTGTTTGTAAAAATGTTTTCTAGAGGTTTTACCTTTTTCTTTGTTTTTTAAAATATGCAACCCGTTCGTCCAGAAGAACTTCTGGCCCGTCAGCTATATCGTCTTTAGTTTTACGTTTACATATTTACATGATATTTACTTATATTTACAGACGACATAACAATGAGGTTAGTCAAAGCCACATGCTATATTGAACGGTATAGGAACATCAGTCTGGATCATGAATTATAATCTCGCGGTGGTCAAAGCATTGAATTACGATTTAGACTTTTCTTGAAGTATGTTTTTGGTTCCATCCTTAAACTATTGTTCACTGCATGATTCACTTGCCCGTATTTGTATGAACTGATATTCTATACTGATACTCTATCTTTGACTGTTTTAGTGACAGAGAAAATCGATCATATATTGTTTTCTATAATGGTTTTAACCTGCACTAGTGCTTTTTTCCTCCTTGCCCTTTTTATGTTACAGCTGATATACCAACATGTGTTTTCTGTCGACGACACGCTATCTGTAAAGCCGTTTAGTAGATACGAGTTCCTATTATTGATTGTTTATTTATTTAATATTCTTGGCGGTCCTTTGAGGACATTTAGCACTTATAGATAGTCATAGCTAATCTTTTCTCAAACATCTGTTCTCACAGACGTCTTATCGCTCTACATCGTTATTGTTGAAAGAAAAATGCAGAGCATAGTTCAGTTCGGCAAAGGTTCAATAAAAATAAAATGTGTACTTCTCTCTTTATTTGTTTCTCCATTTTTTGCAAATTGATTTTTGGTGATCTATTTTGCAATGAAATGAAGCATTTGAGTGGAGGTTGTGATCAGTGTGATATTAACGCCTAAATAGGTCCCATGTGGTGTATGCAAACTGTTGACCGACGTGTGATTCTGCTGTTGTTTACATTCTGGACCTGAACTGTCAAATGTAGCTGGACTGTCAGACCCCTATCATCTTTCAAGGCGGCTAGATCAAAATTTCAACAATCATGACTTGTCAAACTTTTGATCGTGCACTCGACGCGGACTGATTGAGGTATGTGCCAGAAACTATTTCAACAGTACGATAGAGTTTGTCCCTATAAATTGGATAAATCTTATACTTGAACACCTGAAGACGAAGATTGGGAAAGCGTATAAGGTGGCATAATTTCAATTTGTCATTAATATTATTTAAATACTTTTAAAACACTCGTAGTATTAACAAAATTCTTAATAGCATTTTGAAATTGGTGACGTTTAGATTTATACTTGAAAACGGTCTTAGCATCTAAGCCGAAACGTCGCTTATCAATCAAACTTTGAAGGTAATCAAACTACCCAGAAGTTGAAATCCAAATTAGTCATCATGTTATTGTCAATTACATGATTATAACTTTACTAACAATTGCCATTTGGTGTGAAACAAACACATACAATTAGCAGACCTGTGCTTATTATCTTATAGCTTAATCAAAGTATACGACTTTGTGTGTCGTTAACTTGCGAGTGAACGGATTGACAGCCTAATCGAGAGGGATCAGGTATTTTTTTATTGTGAACCTCTGTAGTCTGTATGTTAACCATTGGGGTCGATTAAGACACACACAATTTATAGCAATTGATAAATGTGGCAGCGCTATTCATACGAAATGATTCAGGGAGTTGTTGGTAAAGCAATATATTAAACGTTCATAATAAAATGAACAATCACACATAGAAATGCAAATGCTTTGTTATGGGATTATAGCTATTTGAGTCGTTGTGCAAGAAAGGGGACGGAACGCCCACGCCACGCATTTACAGCAAAACGTTATGAAATACATCCGTTCGACACAGGCGGATGTGAATAACAGCGTCTTTGCCAATAGCCGTATACATCAACGTATTGGTAACGTGTAGTTTGTCGGAAAGCTCGACGTGGGCCCTTTGTCATTCAGAGCCCCAGTGCAGAAAACTATTACTATTTATTGTAGCTCTGTTCACACAAAAACGACACATCAGACGAGAAAGTTTCACTATAAGCATCAAATCAAATCGTTCTAATGAAGCCTATTGTATAGCACCATAAACAGGCAATTATAAAGCAGTGACGTTTGTATCGATTTAATAGGTAAGAGAATGTCACTTTTGCGGAGGTTAAGGCAACAACCTAAGATAATATAATACATTAACTCTAAATGTTATGATGCCCTGTATGATTTCAATGGTAATTTGCATTCTATAGAATAAAATTATATTAGCTGTTAGGATTGACCACTCAGGGGTCAGTTGCTCAAACCAGTATTAGCCGCTATTACCAGATTAAATCACTAATAGCGATAGTAGAGATAGACCTTCAACATGAAGTTACGTCATCTAATCTAGGATTGAATTTAATATCGCTTTGAGCAACCGGCCCTAGGATGAAAGTTAAGAAAACATCAACGAACTTTTCAGGAAAACGTTTAATAGAGTGGCCACAATCATGGTGGGTCTAACATTAATTTTGTGTTTTTAACAATTTCCAGCTAAATTTAATTCAAATCCGTTAAATGGAATTTTTAACAAAATATAACAAAACTAAAGTTAAACGTGGTTGAGCTCGGTTGCAGATAAAGTGTTCCCAACACATTCTGTGTCTTTTTCATTTCCAGAGATTGTTTTGTGTTTGTTGTTTAGGCTTTAAGGATCGCCAAGGAACTGAAGATATTTATCCACAAGTTCACTTAACTCTCGGTGGTGTTCTATCAGGAGCGTGCTGTTTTGCTTAACTCTCGATGGTGTTCCAACAGGAGGGAACAGAGAACAAGGAACTGAAGACATTTATGCACAAGATCGCTAAACTCTCTGTGGTGTCTTATCATGGGCGTACAGGTTCGGTTAACTCTCGAAGGTGTCCTATCAGGAGGGTACAGGTTCGCCTTACTCTGTGGTGTTCTAGTAGGAGCGTACAGATTCGCTTATCTGTCGATGTCTTTCATTGGCTTCTTTACATCAAAAGGAACAGATTTTTTAAACCTAACTCATGCTATGTTAATCGTTGTGTCCTGTATCCGAGACGATCCTTTGGCTGCGAAAGAGGTGCCCCCTCATAACTGACTTGCGAAAAGGGATGTCATGCTGCAGATTCGCTTAACTCTCGATGGTGTTCCATCAGGAGTGTGCAGGCTCGCTTAACTACCTGTGGAGTTCTAGCAGGAGCGTATAAGGGGCAGTGTCACAACGCCTTCGCAAATTTACGCACACGCTGTTACCATGACACCAAGCGTTGGGGACATTGCCTCTTCGCGAAAACGGCGATTACGAAAAGTCGCAAAGCCATTGGGTGGAAGCTTTCTCCAGGTACCTTATTTCGAAAGGGGTTTGACATCGATACAGTGGATTTCTTTAACATCGATATTTATTAGTTTGCATCTCTTGTTTTGAGGAACATTGCCTGTCTAGAACATTTAACTCTTTATATCTCTAACATTTAACACAATACAGACTTTATTTGAGTTTTCTTTAGCTTCAATCCATATCACATACTTACTTATTTGGCGTGTAACTGTATCAACAGAATACCTTTAGTCTTCAACTACTTTGTAGCGAGTCAATTTTGACAGGCAAAACCGTTCATGTCAAATAACATATTGTAGGTTGTCTACTGATAAAAAATATTCCAACAGATTCTAAGTCTTTTCATCGTAATAGCCCTCACAGGTGACATGACATTACCGTTCTCGCATGGCTTACTTAAAATCAAGTGCAAAACAGTCCAATACCACTCGCCCATGTGAGAATTTCATGTTAGTAGATGAGTGATTAAAGAGATTTTAGTGTTGACAATCAGTGATTTTACTATTTTGGATTGACGGGTTACATATCCCCAAGAGTTTAGGTTAAACCCCGACCTGAAACGATAGGAAGGTAAATAAAGTAAAAGACAATTACATCATTACAGTAACCACAGTAGAAGTATGTAAAGTGCAAAGTCTCCAACCAATTGCCTTTGTCTGTTGATTTCACTAACACCCATGAGACTTATTACAGTTGTTTACTCTGGCTAAAATTTGACCTCATTAAGTTATTGGCCAAGGTCATATATTCCAATATATTTACGTGTCTTCTTAATCTGTTTTCAAAGACTCGGTGTTGCATGCAAATCTGCCAGCACTTAATTCTCTATTACTATGCCAGGGAGTCATTTGATTAAATCATTTCACCTGTTTTCGTACATGTTTAGGATCAGACCTATTATTCATCATTACGTTAATACTGTCATATTTTTAATGGGACCCTCGTGTTGTATTATAAATCTTGTTTCGTCATCAAAGCGGTCCAATGATCACCAACTTGAGCTGACTTTTCTACCGTTAGTTAAAGACTCGAAAGGGTTGCCTGTTTAAGCTTTTCTCCACGGCAGACCTGTGGCCCCTAATTTGTCACCTATTTCGTGGAACAGAAGAATTATTGCCGTAATGTTGGTCAGAAATTATCGGAAAGTAGTACAGATTTAAGTCAGTCGAGCTCCCTTCCACTATAAGTGTCTTGATAATCCCATTGTCCTGTGACAGACGAATACAAAAGTCAATACTCCCAAAGAACCGAGAATTATATGTGCGGGGCACTGCTACAATATGGGACTGGGTTAATGTCATTGCATTACTTTACGAATGATGCCCCTACAACACATGTCAGGTGTTTGTCAGTAAATTACCGTGTTATAATACAGATTTCCTAGAGTTCCTGGTCAGTTAATTGACCCAATGGGGAGATATTGCTTTCAAGTGATTGACCTATATAAGTCAGACTAAGAGAAGACGTACACTGGATGAGAGAATTGTCTTATTAAGCCGTTTGCGTTGCGCGTACATAAACCAAAAGCCGTTCTAATTTGAATGCCAAAACTATTGATCCTAGGCCGACAACAGTGACTGTCAGCAGATCTTCATTAAATCATTATGGGTAGCTTTTTTTAAATCTTAATAAGTAAATATAGATTGGTTAGTGCAAACATTTACTTCATATGTAAAAGAATACTGGACCAATAATCTTATTATATAACAACTTGGTAGTTTTTTAATAACAGGCGAGTATTTTTTTTCAACGGGGTTCGATGTTGTTTATTTGTTTATTTTCCGATGTTAGGTCAGCTTGACAATACGTCCCAATTAATCGTTATTGTCAAGCTGACCTAACATCGGAAAATAAACAAATTGTTTATAAAGTCCCAATTAATCGTTTATAAACAACTCGACGGAAATGCAATGTGATACTGAGTGCCATTTGGCTGTGAATTTTTGGTATTTTCATTCAGAGAAGATCTATATAGTATGCTGTTACAACAATTACTCGTACATGCTTCAGGCCATGCTCACTTCTGCTTCTTATCAGCTAAGCGTTTAAGTGGTTCGTTGTGTATTATGTACTGTGGACCTCAAAGGTTATCCTACGTAAACCTGATTGATTCTCTGTTCACAGACTTGACACATTCAATGTATTTAGGTTAAAAACCACCAAAACAATCGCTCTTCTATCAATGTAGTAATTTCTCCTAATCCATTGAATAGGTATATGCAAAAAACATTACTGCCGTGAGCAAAGGGTTATACTTTGAAAGAAAGAACATTTGACCTTTTGAAATTGTAGGGAATAAATATAACATGTCCCTCTACTTTTGTAACTACAGCACATCAGAATGAGGTT
Organism: Katharina tunicata; assembly: GCA_032466195.1. Lineage (NCBI taxonomy): Eukaryota > Metazoa > Mollusca > Polyplacophora > Chitonida > Mopaliidae > Katharina > Katharina tunicata. The sequence goes on from JAVFBZ010052580.1 coordinate 9,160, forward strand.
ATTTCTAAACTCTCCGTGGAAACAGCGCAACGGGCTGAATTTTTAAATCATTCAAATTAAATTAAATTGGTATTTTCAGCTACAAATGAACTATTGAGATATTTCACAAGGTACACGAGAACCACTAAAACGTAATGGTGGTTCTTAACCTTTAATTAGCTACACGGAGATCTCAATGCTCCTGTCTATGATGGGCAAACTGAAGAATAAGTCAAACCTTCAAACCAAGTGCAAAGATAGACACACGTTTTGTTTTCTGGACGGTTTAAATCTACCAGTAGTTTTCCAGCCATTTGTATTTCTAGTTCTTCTGTGAAGGGCGTTTAGTACACACAGGCGACCAACCATAATGATATTCCATAGACTGTGTGACGGCGTCATGTCTTCATGTCCATGGGGTGAAATAAACTGGCTTTGTTTGTTTGATTGATTGGGGTTTTAGGCTGTACTTAAGGTTATTGTACTAATATGACGGAGTGCCGGCCCTCAGCGACAGGATTGGACATTTAAAGGACGAATATAGGACACCATAACACATCGGCTTCCTGATGGTCAGAGAGAAGCAGGTCACAGGAAGCTCCCACCAACTACCCGCTGAAAGAAACTTACATACGGTGTTCGGGTAGTCAGATATTCCGGTGAATGTCCGTGTTTATCAAAACTTCTTAATTACAGATAAATGTTTTGAAATGAATGGCATTAGATCATTTAGCTATTTGTTATTCAAGCCCTTCTGTGAAGGGTGTTCAGTACACACAGCCGACCAAACACAATGATATTTCATAGACTGTGTGACGACGTCATGTCTTCATATCCGTTATTAAAGCCCCGTTCCCATAGAGCTATTTTTCATCCGACCCGACCCGCTCCGCCAAGACCCGCCGTCTGCCGATGTAGTTTCAATGGGAACGCTTCAAAAGTTTTCGTCCGTACCGAGATCTTCCGACGCCGTCCGCAGATTTTTCTACTTTTTTCGACGGTCGGATAGTAGCGGACGAAAGTTGAACTTGCTCAACTTTCTCTTCC
>JAVFBZ010052591.1:0-10185 GCA_032466195.1 Katharina tunicata
GTCCAGGCGGAAACAATCTAATGATCACATCCAACAATGGGATCTACAAATCTTATTCAATTTACAAGGGTAATATATATTCGACTGAAGGCTGAGCCATCAGCGACAATGTAGATGAGGTCGTCTCTGTCATGGCTCGATTAACATCCAACCCGTATTTGATGACTAAAAGTGCTTTGCAATGTATCCTCACTACTTTTCCAAAATCAATTTTTAATTAAGGAAGGAAGTAGTTACAGAGATAAACATTAGCTATGTTCTACTGAAATTGATAATCGCTATCTAACATTACGCACAGGCATGTAACAATTGACAAGCGGATAAGATATGTTGATACATTAGTTTGACTTGAAGTTTAAAAGTAATAAATGCTTAAAACTTTCTAACCTTACAATCTTACAATCTTACAATGGAATATTGTACACATGTGGTATGAGTAGAAATTAATAGCAGTATTTTTGGTATTTATAATATTACATGGAAACTGGTATTTTCTATTTGAGATTTAAATATTTAATCTTAATCCTTACAACTGTAGATAACGCCTTTGATACTGATAGCACTTTGAGGTAACCTTATCCCATGGCAATTTCATACTTTTTATCTCCCTCAGGGAATTAGTGATCAGCTTGAAGTACATGTAGGTTGATCACGGGAAATAACATAAAACGGTGCCTTACTTAACAAAAGTAATCGAATCGGCTTGACCTTAACGGAACTTCAGCATTAAGTACATGACTTGTCAAGTTTATCGTTCCTTGTAATTTTGCAAAGGTTTACAAAGAAATGGTTAGTTTGCTATTCTTATAATGTTATGTTTCATTTCTGATAGAAAAGAAAACAACAGCACTAGAGACAAAACAACAACCGTCTCACCTCCGTACTTCATTTTAGCTTTAAAAAATGAAACTATGTTGGATTGTTTGTCTGTTTGATTTGAGTTTTACGCCGTACGGTTATGCGACTTATAGGACGGCGTGACAGCCCAATCGGTGAAGGAAACAACCGTAAACGACGCTGTCAACATGCAAGACCGGACGCCACTCCACTTTGTGATACGAGGCAATGTCCGGCCATCCCTTCTAATTGCTCATCAGACAATATTTTCAGATAATTAAAAAACAAAAACAACAGACATGTTGTGCATAATTGGCAATTGAATCTCTGGGAGAAAAAAATGCATTTCATGTTCGAACCAGATTGTTTCATTGACTGATTATAAATGTAATGAACATAAAAGTTCTATAATTTTTTTACTCATGATGGGGCCTTTTTAAAATTAATATATGGTAACCAATTATTTGATTTTTTTAGTTTTGTAAATATCTTTTTTGAGTTGATAGTGAACAAGATATTAAGCCATCATTTCCCTTTCGACCAAAGTATTATTATGATAACTCCACTGTGTTAAATATTCATGAGATCATGCTGATTAACGTTTCACCTCAAAACAACCAATTACGGTTTTATTTAATTGATTTAAGGAAAGAATAATATGGAAACCATCGTGAAAAGGATGCGAATGTTTTATTCCTGAAAAAAATGATACATTAAGTCATTAAACACCCAACATCTGTTTCAGTGTCTGCAAGAACATGCATGCGCGTCTTGTCGATACTGTCATCTTGAAGGTAAACATCACCTTCACATGGTGTCATTTGTTGTAAAGACGTTTCTGATTCATTATATGACTTTGATTGGTGGATATATGTGGCAAAAAGTCTCAACCAATCAAAATGCTGTTTATTTCGGAAATCTTCCAAAGTTTTTACTACAAATCGCGTTGTGTGAATATACCTTAAGTCCTATTTAAATTGTAATAAACAATATAACATTTCGTACTAAAAGCTTCACCCCACTTTTGTACTTACCGTCGATAAATTCATGCACCGTTTTCAACAACTTAAGCTATTTTGATAGGTTGTTCTAAATATAGATAAGTAACACAACTGACAAAATCAAAATTGCTGATTGTCTTCAATTTCTAAAAACAATGTAAAATCTAAAACTACATTAGAGCTATCTTACTACAGAAGTTCAGATTTTCAGATGGCTATAGCGTTGAAAAGACATTATTAAATTTAATCCAAGAAATCAGCTTCTTCACATAACGATATTTTAATCTCGAATGATATCTGGTTTTATACCCTGGATATAGTGGTCGTTTGTCAAATTGGAGCCAATATAACAAACTCTTAATAGTGGCAATGGAACATGGACGCTAAAATATCTTTCGGTTAGTCTAGACCGTAAGCTTATACGGCATCGGTTAACATATTAATCTGACATTAATATCCCACAAATCGTCTTTGAGATACCTCACAGAGAAACTAAAGGGATGTTTGCTTGGAAACAATTTTCGATCATATTGGGTTTTATGTTACAACACTAAGTCTGATGTCCATAAAATAATACGAGGTATTGAGAAGTTTGATTGTTGGCTTGTTTGGGGTTTTACGCCGTACTTAAGGTCATTTCACCCATATGACAGCGTGTCAGCAAAATCGACGGATAAACCATCCTGAATGACACTGGCAACACAGAAGACACCACGATACATTTACAGAACAAAGACTGGACACCACAGCAAATAGGCTACCTGGTGGCCCTTAGTTCAGATAGCACTAGGGCACAGGAGTCCCACCCTACCACCAGCGGTATTGCCAGGTAGCTTTTCCACAAAATTTATTTCCTCTTCCTCTACCGTGTTTTGTGTAATAGTTGACCATGAAGACGACATTGACGTTAATATTGTTTGTTTTCCTATAAAGTTAACTATAAGGCAAGCTCAGATCAAGCCGAGTTATACTGGCAGAGAATTTCGTGGATTTAATGGAAGCAATAAATCTGGTTAAACTTGCGTTTGTTTTCCTTATATTTTCTTTCGTCTGTTCTAAATATAGCAAAACTCCGCCGGACCTAACCGATGTAATCACCAAGGCCAAACAAACAGACTGGGAACGTTATATGCCGAGAAAAACAAGATTTTTTTTTTTTTGGTCATGTGATTAAAGTTGCCCTGAGCGTTGTGTGATAGGATTATATGTCCTTAGAAGACGTAGATGGAGTTTCGGACTCCTTATCAGAAAGAAACTGTAAGCACTTTTGATCTGTGACTTTAAAACCCTGATAAATAATATCTGAACACCACCAATAAACATTAATCCATCGTAATTTATTTGGAATGGGTTGTATTTTGGCCGCTGGGCATTATATTCCTGTTAAATAATGTTTTATAAGAATATGATATGGTTGGAATTTGGTACCAGTCGGGCAATATCAATTCATTCACAATTATGTATACACCTTCGTATACAGAAACAAATTCCTGCGAGCTAAAAACTGCTGCTAAATAGATGTTTATGAAGGAGAGAAGGAATTCAAACAGGATTCCTCTAACTGGTCATTGAAACAAAAATATATATATATGATATGACGGTTAAGAAGTCTGGAATAGAGATTAACTTTGGCGCTACCCTTGAATACAATTTTGTACAATATAAAATGTTATAGCCCCGTTTCTCATAAAACGCTAAATTACAGACAATTATAAAATGATGATGTCTCTCGAAAGCTGGCGTTTGTCTTACAATTCTTTTTTATCCTTTAATTGAGGCAGCCTTAGATTTAATGAAATTTGATCTATTACACAGCTCATCACAAATAGAAGATGAAGGATGCCAAACTTCATTCAGCCAGAGGCTTTCTTCGACCTTTGTGAAAATCGTAAATAATTTAGTATCAATGTAGTAGACGTAGAGAGCTTATTAATACAGAAACAACAATGAAGGCAACGATGTTTTCATGGAAACTGAAAACAAAACATTATGCTGTTATTCCAAATTAAATTAAAAGCTATACCCATGGGAATAACCTTGTTTTATTGTGATATTTATAGAAAACGAACATTTATTTAATCATATAAAACAAACCGTCGTTGTCCATGGCATTTTACGGGTTGAATGCTTCGAACTCTTAGATAGTCGGAATGAGAAAAACTTTCTGTCAATTTTTTTTTTAATTCTCGTCAAGGATTTAAACATAAGGATAATTTTGATGTTGCTGCTAAATACATACGATAAATTACAAAGTAGCCTGTGGTAAAAGTCTCAGCTAAGTTGCCCAAATTAACTACAGTGTCGTAGCTAATCAGTTGAGCATATTCGGTCTTCAAGGGCTGGTTTATGAAATCAAAGGAAACACCAGAAAGAAGCCAATTAATCAGCCGCTGGCAGGATGTGGGGACTTTTTGATTCAGGCCATGAGGTGACTTGTAGAAATAACAATTATACAGTTCTTATTTCATGTCAGCAGTTAAGGCCAATCTAGCGATAGCCTCATTATAATGGTGTTCAAAGAAATAAAATTGTTTGTATCTGTTTCAACAAATTGATTAAGCTTGGAAAACGTTTATCAAAGGCGGGAAGTGAACCAGCTGTTTGTGAAGATACAAAGCCCGGAAAACATAGAAAATTAACAATATGGACATATTTGATTTCTTTTGCTAGAACTTTCTACAGGTCCGTATTGTGACATTTACCACGATAAGCTTACCATAGTATCAGACAGGTAACAAACATCTATAATATATTTGTGTTCAAATCGTTACATTTACAAGTCCTCGATAAATTTCTGCTCTCATTAAGCGCTTTGATTTGGTAGAATGATTAAGCTCTAATTATTGGATTGAACTATTTCTCGTCTACTGATAGGTGACGGATAATAATAGCAATAATCATGTGCGCTTATTATCATCAGGTGAGCTGATCAATGTACCATTGCATACCTTATGAGTGATTGGACATCTGCAATTAAATGGCACTTATATCGTTAAAGGAGGCTCTCATTGAGTGTAATCAATTCCTTGATTAAGGACACGGATACACGGACACGCTCTGTGCATTTGGTTACCAACGTTGTTAAACTGCGTTTAAATAAATGAAGTTTTACAAATTACTAATTATTAAAACAACACATCAGTTATACCCGTTACCATAGAGTATTTTACGTTTCTTTTAAAATACATTTTCACAAAACAAACATAAAGCTATAATTAAGGAAAGTATAATCTCAGTCCATGAGAAGTGTATCCTAGTAAGCTTTTAGTCAAGAAAAGTTATTAGCTTGTATTCAGTTTTCATGCATTTTTAACAACGATAAATATGTAGGGCTTAAGCAGGGCTTACCATATTGAAGTGTTATCTCAATATACCTGTATTTCTTCAGTATCAATGTTATTTTATGCCGTGAATAAAGACCGAGCTAAACGTAAGCTATATGTTTTAAAGTTTATTTAAGTTGATAGTTTTACGCAAAAAAGAATTAACAAGTTTTAAAGGAATAACCTGCTACTTTCGATTTGTTTAAAACTATTTAGTGGGGAAATTACAAATAACAGTTGGATATGGGCATGGACATACTAATTTCTCTGCGTTATAAACAAATTAGAAGCCATCTTTTCATAGTGTTTTAATTGAAATATGACAGATAGAAAACGTTAACCCTTACAAGTGGAGATAACGCCTCTCATAAAACAGGAGTAACACACTGACAAACAGCACTTAGTCATTGACAATTTTTTCTGTTGTGTATCTTCTTCAGCCATTGGAAATGTCCTACTGTTTATATGTTCAAGCCATTGGAACTTTCTTAGTTTGTATCTGGTTCAGCAATTGTCAATTTCATAGTTATAACCGGTTTCAGCCATTGGCAAATTTCTAGTTTTTATCTGGTTCAGCCTTTTACGATTTCATAGTTTCATTTGTTTCAGCCTTTGGCAATTTCCTAGTTTTTATCTGTCTCAGCCATTTGCAATTTCCTAGTTTTTATCTGTTCCAGAGGACGAATGAAATTTATGTTGATCACGAATATAACATAAAATAATCGAATCAATGTGATCTTTACGGACTTGCAGTACAGAGCAAAGCGATTTTTCATGTAAATCTAAAAAAAAAAAACGCGAAAAAAAAGAAGCTTTTTACAGGCTAATACTTGTTTTCGGAAATGTCTTAACCCGCAATCAGGTCTATGATGAATGCCAGTGGAAAACTGTATGTACACCGCATAAAAACAGTTACATACAATGGGTTAAATAGAAAAATAGAACAAACTTAAATGGACAAATGCATGAGAAACAAAAGTAAAATAGTTTTAAATTTATAGGTATTTATAAGTATTTTTGTATTTCTGTCAAAAATACAATTCGGATGAAAAAAAAGTGGCTACAATGAACAAAAGAGAAAAAACATGATTTTAATCCATGGAATGCGGTAACAATGATTAAAACCATAACAATTCTGATGGAATACGGTTGAATGGTTGATGGTTCGAGGAGGGCTTAATGTTTCGCTTGTTTGGGCCATCCTCATCAGTGAAGTGACTGCTGGAGATGGTTTGAGTGGTACAGGATGTTCGGTGGGCACGAATTGTTCATTGTTCCGTGGTGTTGTGACCATATTCAGCATTATTTGTATTCTCATGAAATACATCGACTGCTACTGGCCTTTCTATTATCATAAATTCTCCGCTATCAATCATTCTCGTATTTATACATGTATGTTCAGTAATAAAATAAGTCAAATACCATGTCACTGTTTCTTAAATCAAAACTTAATATGAATTTACTAACATTTAATTATATATTTTGAATATGTTCTGTATGTACTGTTTCATATTGATTTTCACTCTATGGAAATGTATGTTGAATTGTAATATGGTGAAATAAATGAAATGAAATGATGGCGAAAAGGTAGGTAGCTCTCATGTTTTTTACGTAATTTTGAGCTCTGATTTATCTTTTGCGATTAACAGTTTTCATGTTATTGCCTCGGATAATGTTTCGTGCGTAGAAAGTTCCAGTTTAGTATTGTTCTATTTAATGCTTCATTCGAAAGGAAAAGAAGATTACTTCGTGATTGCAGTAGCGTTCGAAAAAAAAACCCCACTAGATAGGAACGATTTAGAAACAGTACTCCTCTGCTGGCTTTAATTAAAGACAAACATACTTGTAGAAAGTCATTCCAGTTCGTAGCTATCGGCAATGTCTGACCTTTTCTAAAAAAAAGGCTTAGCTTGCGGTTAGTTTACGAAAACAACCCCAGAAAAGCTAGAACAGCATCGAGAAAGTAACCAATTCTAATTGATTGGCTATTTTTTTTTTTTACTTCACAATCTTACCTGTGTAAGACCTGTTACAATGTTTTGCATGTATGCTCTTACGACATTTCAAGTGGATATAATTAGAATAAAAAACTTGCATTTAATTATTGGCAATATTAAGGATGGAGGTTGTGTATATCTAACAAAATCTCGCTAAATTTGAAATATTCTGGATATGATAAACCTATGCGATTAAGAACGTTGTTAATTTAAAGTTTTCGAAACAAATAATCAATAATACTACCGTACCTGGTTTATTACCCTGTTTAGATTTAAATTTGAGAGTTCTTTAGACAGTTTCAGATTAACCAATTAGTGGTTATTGAAAAAGATATAAAGTAATTAATTTAGGATGTGATGTGTACAATCTACGACAAATTCCCTTATTATATTACAACGCCGTTTTAAATGCATTTACAATCACAGCTATTAACGCATCACTTTCTAAGCAGTTATCGGTGCCGGCAAGTTACGAACTATCAAAAACTTAACTTTGAAGGATTGTTAACTTCTGGAAATATTTTCATGTCATTTTCATAGTTAAAATTAATCGCATTCGTCAACGAAAAAAGGGACTACTTTCTTGTTGGAGCAGAAACCACAAAGGACATATATAAAATGGGACATTTGATCCCATTATAGAAGTAATTAAATATTAAAATTTGGGTGTATTTACACATTAAATGTTTCTGGTATGGTTCATGAACATGAACATGTACATGTAATAGCGTATATACAATTTATAACGTATATCCAAATGGTAGGCGAAGGATGTAGAACATCTTTCAGTTATATGATAACTTCAACGTATGCTAAAGTGAATAATACTTGATTGTTTAATAAACATCTGATGTGTACCTATATAACCTCTTATTACAGATGTTACACTGACACGACGAAGATTTTTACTTGGAAAGTATGGAGGTTAATCAAAACTTCATATACTACACAGTCTTCAGCATATATTAACCTCGTTTTATTTTGATATCTATTCAGAAAAACCACGATAAAAGGGCAATCGCTGTCTGTTCTTCTTTTCGATAAGCAAACCCTTAGTAGTATCCATCAAATTGTATGAGTGCTTCAGAGGGGTCATCGCAAACATGTATGATTTGAACTTAATATATTTAATCTTATGTCAATGCACCTGTCTTTAATTATGGAAAATAAGCATGTGATGTTATTTTTTAAAAGCTTACCTGCATTGCTCTTGGTATTTGAATTTATTAAATGCAGCGAACATCTCGTAGACAGACTGGAAAGGGCTTTACAATTTTGTACTAGATTTTCTAAATTTTGTAGAAGCCTTTGGACTTCCGGGCATTTTTGGATGATGCTCTCCTGTATGTTCGATACAAGCACATTAGCCTTTTGGAGAGAAATCTCAGCTTCTTCGCCCAGAGTAACAACCGTGTCGTAGATACTTGACTGCACCTTTTCACACGCCACGGTCTGGTTTAGGGCTTCCAAGGAGTCATCAGAAGGGGACATGTTAAACAGCCGCTGGCAGGATCTTGTGGTTTCGTGGTTCAGGCCATGAGGTGACTCGTAGAAATCACAATTATACCAGTGCTCAATTGATGTCTGTAGATACGGCAAATCTTTCGCTAGGCATATCAGAATGGCGTTCAGAGAAACTACAGTGTTTGTTTCTTTTTGTAGAAGTTCATTCTGTTCGGAGAAGCGCTTGTTACAGTCTTCCGAGAGAGAACCATCGTTGGCCAAAGTTGTTTGTGAAGACACGACAGCCACAAAACTTATTAAACACAAAGCTCTAAATGGCTCGATTTTTTTGGACATAATTTTCTGCAACCCCGTATGCATCAACAGTATCAAGAAAACCCTCTCTCAGATTCACGCAGATCAGGTCCTCGTAATATTTTCTTGTTTCAAGTTGTTGTATTTATAGGTCCCGTTAAATTTGTGATCTCATTATGGCATATAATTTGATTTAATGATTATGTTGTAATTACCAGGTACCATGTTAGACCAGATCTCACTGTGGGTGAGAAATGATGTTATCGACTTCGCACTAGATCTTCAAAGACAGAGCAAATGATAACAATAATCATGTAGGTGACTATCCCCAATCAGCATACGACCACTACAAATTGTGTATTTCATACGTGTGATTGTATCTGTGAGATCAAACGACATTTAGATCGTTAACGATATCACCACGTGAGAACAACCTTTCATTGGGTAAAACTGATTTCTTAATTTAGGATTTATTTTCAATTACATTTTATACAAGTACATTCTAACATTTTTTTTCTTTATTATGTTCAATTCGGTTTACATTTATGAAGTATTTTTCTTCAAACACAAGCAGTTCAAAGTTTTGCTAATAGTTTAATATCATTGTGAAACTTAAACCTAGCAACTGAGGCTGAGAATAAACGTATGTTTGAGCAATTTAATTAAAAATTGCTCATCACTCCTTTGTGTGGACACCCAATTTAATCGGAAAAACAAAGATAATATCATTCAACATCTTTTGTTTGTCAACCTTCAACATTGGAGAAATAGCAGAGAGAATCTTTGCTTATCCCTATAGAAAGACTACAAGGTCTCCTATCTGACAATTAGATTAACGGATAATTACTTTCCGTATGTAGGGTCAGATGTACAATGGAAACAAAGAAACGGGCATTAGGGTCAATGTTGATAAGGCTATATGTGTCACGTCTTGGAAATCATCAAACTACGTACATGTATACATCTATGTTGAATCTTAATACGCGTTTATCTCAATGGGATATTTAATGATTTATTTATTTATTTGATTGTGTTTGACCTCGTATTCCAGAGAATTTTACTCGTCGGCGACAGTGCGTTTCCGGTGTATGGTGGGAAGCCTGAATGAAACCTCTTAAATACCACCTCACGCACTCTGAAACAACCGGAAAGGTTCCCTTATATATTTTGTCAAGAGTAATCACACTGGCATAGGGATATCGACTAATTAAAGTCGATAAATTATCTCATGTTCTAGATCAATTCTCAGAGACAAGTTTCTAGATAGAC
>JAVFBZ010052602.1:0-10185 GCA_032466195.1 Katharina tunicata
GGGGGGGGGTCAGTTCTTCCCTTTAGGAACTAGAGTAACACTACACTGTTTAACCATCCGAACAGTCCATTGACATTTCCTAACTTTGAAATTTTTGGCTTTGATCTCCTCAAAGTATTACCAGTTTTCAGCAAAGTCATAGGGAAATATGTTGATAATTTCGTAGATATAATATCAAATACTAAGCTCGTTTTTAGAGCTCATCATTCAACTAGTCATGCTTTACTTTCACTATACGAAAAACTTGCTAGTTTTAACGAATCATTTTTTTAAAGGCATTTAGAAGTTGAATGTATTATTAAAACAAATACGTATCTATGGATACAACTTCTCTTTATTATAAGCAGCGACGTTTCGGGGTAGTTTCTAACACCGTCTTCAAGCTAGTGACAATCAGAGGTAAACTGTCAGAATATATACAGTGTCTGAGAGAACTAACGTTCACGGAATCAAAAAAATATTCACTCACCCTATTCTTAGATCTTGCGAAAGCCGTTTGATACCGTTGACCACAAAATAACATTTAAAAAACTTGAGGATCACTAAAACCTATCAAGGAGGACTCAAATTGGCAACACCTGTTAAAAAAAATATCACGGAACCTAGGTATTCTGACCTACATTAGGAACGTTTTCAACACACACAAACTATATATTCTATATAACTGATTTATTTATCCATACCTGACATTGAAACTTAGTAGTGGGAAACGCCTATCATATCGACCTACTTCAATTCATTCGATTCCAAAAACGCGCTGTACGCATGATCTCCCATTAAAAAAAATATGCACATACTGATCCCCCCTTCGTTGACCTTAATACGACAGTCGATACGACCGAGAAAAAGCCCTACCTTTTCACAGGGTTCCCACAGACACAGATCTTCGAAAAAGTTAGTCTCACAAAATAAGAAGAAACGTTGGACCAGAATAAGCATTGTTAAATATTAGCATATACAACGCCAGTCTTTATCGATCGTTGGTTTTGAATAAAAATAAAATAACTGTACGTATGGATTTTCAACCAGAACATAACTTATTTGTTTAGTACGTTCCAACCAGCTAAGGCACGATTAGCTAAGTGGCCATGTCTTTAATTCAGTGATATCAATGCATGTACTATAATGTCACATTTTGGCCCACAGTTGTGTACGATACTCACAGATAGACTCACATGTAACAAAGTGAAGTACAAGTAATTTAATCAAAGGGGCATTTTCTATGTGATCTCAATAATTTAAAGGTTAGTGGTAAGAGTAATAATAGTTATTGTTTTGGTCACAAGAATGTTTAGAAGTTTAGTCTATTTTATAATAATACATTTTTTCGTGTTAATTGTATTATCTACACATAATGCTTTATGATATCCATGCGGCTCCTAACACATTGCTAATCCTACTAAATGATAAATTTAACACGTTTTTGTATTTTGACACCCAGACTACACAAAACACGTGTGTGTGTGCTCAAAGCACTTTAAACCTGAAGATTTTATAAAGACTTGGACCTCAGAAAGCTGAAACAGAATACTGTTCCTTCTTTATTTACCTGGACTTCAGAAACACTTAGTAGACCGGAACGGAAACGAATAAATTATTACCGTAAGAAATCAATATATATGTATTTATTTTTGATCTACTGTTGTATGTATTTGTTTTATTTAAAAACTTGGTCGGGGTTTAAAGTTGTATTAGGTAGTTAGCCATAACGTCTAATACCTATAGTCACAACGTCTAATTCCTATAATCACAACGTTTAATACCTATAGTCACAACGTCTTATACATATAGTCACAACGTCTAATTCCTATAATCACAACGTCTAATACATATAGTCACAACGTCTAATACCTATAGCCACAACGTCTAATTCCTATAGCCACAATGTATTATTCCTATAGCCACACCGTCTAATACATATAGTCACTACGTCTAATTTCTATAGTCACAACGTTTAATACCTATAGTCACAACGTCTTATACATATAGTCACAACGTCTAAGTCCTATAGTCACAACGTCCAATACCTATAGTCACAACGTCTTATACATATAGTCATAGCGTCAAATACCTATAGTCACAACATTTAATACCTATAGTCACAACGTCATACATATAGTCACAACGTCTAAGTCCTATAGTCACAACGTCCAATGCCTATAGTCACAACGTCTAATACATATAGTCATAGCGTCAAATACCTATAGTTACAACGTCTACTACTTAAGGTAAAAACGTATAATAGTAGAAACACTGAAAAAGATAGTGTATGTGCACAATTAAATTTAATTCAATAATAGTATGCATTTACCTCCACCTCTTGACCTAAGCTGATCAACCCACGGATATATGAAATGATTCCAGTTACGACTTTTGAAACGTAATGATGAAGACAGAATACAAACCTTACATTTGAAGAAGCGAAGTAACATCATATGTTATATATGTTTGATTTACATTATCCGCATCTTTAATTCCTGTTTTTAACATACAATATGTGTATATATTCATTATACATTGTCGTTACAGATTTTTCAATATGTTAGACATAATCTGACCACACCAGACAAACTGAAGGAGGCCTTTTCCGGCTTTTGAATCGGGTATTTTGAGCGGTTTTCCGGAGGTAGGTCGCAGCGCCAAAGTTAAAGGCTGCGTTTTTAATTGGACACAGGTAGTTTATCTGAAAGACAGTAGGTTGGACTGGACATGTGTATGGCATCGCCTAAGTGGTACGCAAAGTTTATCCGGAACTTGCTCGAGATATGTCAGAGATTTTTCAGCAGCTAGGGACGAGTCAAACTTCATATCAGCTTACCGATGTTTTTTTTAATGTTCTTTGCGCATGGTTTGAAAATACAACCTGAGCTATCAGAGATTGGAGCGCTTGTCATAGCTGGGTGTACCAACAATGATGTTGAGTGCTGGCAACACAGGCTGAATGACCCACGGTCACCTGGCTTGTATGTGTTGAATAGTAAATATTTTTTTCTTAAAAATTTACCTTTGTGTATTTATTATGTTTGCAACACACACACAATCGAGAAAAATGGGAAAAGAGTAAAAAAATCGATTTTATTAAAAAAAAAAAAAATTGTCCCTACCTTATTATATTATATTTGTATAACGAATAATCACACTGGCACAGGGATAGCGACTAATTAAAGCCGATAAATAATCTAGATATACACAGGTTCTGAAACAGAATGCCCCAGTCTCTAGGGTACTTCTCCACTCTAAACGCATTTTCCAAATGAGACTGGGGCATTCTGTTTCAGAACCTGTGTATATCTATAATATATAAGGTAGGGACAAATTACTCTTCTTTTTAATAAAATCGATTTCTTTACTCTTTTTTTTTTTTCTTTATTTTTCTAGATTGTGTGTGTGTCGCAAACATAATAAATACACAAAAAGGTAAATTCTTAAGAACAAATTGTATTTACTATCCAACACATACAAGCCAGGTGACCGTGGAATGACGTGCTGGTCGTTCCTGTGTACAGTTCTATCTTGTGTAGTCACTGTAACACGTGGAGGCTGAGCTGGTAAATATTTAATTGCAATTTGTGTCTAAGGGAAAATTGACCGAAGTGCAGAAGAAGACGACCTGAGATATGCAAATTGGGAGGCCATCAAAATATATATTTTTGCGGAATTATGAATTAGAATCCTGCCAGGTTTCTATATCCAAGTCTTATTGGTTAATTTCCTGTAACATTAATAAACTTGTTTTGTTAATATGTTTCTTAAATCAGTGTGCTATCTTGTAACGTGAAGACATTTAAAGTTTGAATCAAACTAAAGATGTTGCAGGTTTCTCATCAACCAGTAGCGGTGGAGGAAAGCAATATTTTCTTTCTCTACATTTATATAAAATATACTTTTAAGGACAGTACTAAACAGAGTACTAGTACTAGTAAGAATTACCAGACCAAAACTATAGTCTGTTGGGAATTTTACTGCATTTGGCATCGTGCCAACTTGTTCTATATATGTAGTATACAAACTCACAGGGGTAATAGAATTTACAATATTTATTTAAATTGAAATACGGTAATAAAAAATAACTATAAATCATAATTATATACATGTATAAATATTTACAAGTGATAGGCAGTATGTGGTAGTAAAATATCCGGATTATTTTATATAGAAATTCATCCCTGGAAATAGTGAAAAATTCCACACGAATAAAAATTTAACGATTGAGAATTTTCCCCCAAATTCTACATACAGACAAATACATGATTTTCAAAACCAATTATGGTTGTATGCTTTTCCTGGGGTAACTAAATTGATCCTAAAATTCCTAAGTTGGGTAAACGCAGGTACATATATACAGGCTATGGAAATCAAATACCATATATTTCAAAACAGTGTCTGTATGTATAAAATGTACATTTGTGTGTATCCGAATTCCTTTACATGAATTTAATGATGTGTAGACAGCAAAAGGTTTGTTCGCCTGTATCATTGGGGTTGTATGCCGTCCTTAAAGTTATTTTGATAGATAGATAATCTTTATTTAAAAACTAAACTTTATTTTAAAAAGGTCCAGTTAGAATATAACAAATATAAATAGTAAAAAGAATCAACATTCCAAACAAATAAAATGTATACATAAATAAATGGGAAGCATATCACATCAATATCACAGGCCTTTTTCAAGAGATAGTAGGCCTATAAATAATAATTTGTCCAAAAACAATCAGTTAAAAATTTAGTACACAGTTGTTTAAAACTAGTTAAACTGGTGGCAGTTGACTGTTAAATTCAACAGAACCAGTCCCGTTAAGATAAGATTTCAACGTTCAGTTCGTGCTACAGGTTTTTACCAGAGGATCGTAAAGTACAGCTAAGGTTATCATTTACTATCAATTTTGAGCACAGATAATTTGGTGATAGATTATGAATAGACTTAAAGACTATGACCAGTCTTTTCAATTTATATTTTAGGTCAAGAGGGAGCCCCTTTAATTTAATGTACATTTCTTTGGATGAGGCTAATTTGGGTTTGTCTAAAATTAGTTTCAAAGCACGTCTTTGGAGGCGTTCCAATACCATTAGGTCCTTGGACGATAAGGAAACGCTCCAAACGCTTCTAGGACATTTCCCACCTGGATTTTGCCACCCGGACATTTGTCCCCTTATGACATCTCCCCCCGGACATTCGCCCCCTGGAAGTCCGGAGGGTGATTGTCCGGGGGGCAAAAGTCCTACGAGGGCAAATGTCCTACGGGGGCAAATGTCCTACGGGGGTGATTGTCCGGGGGGCAAAAATCATACGGGGGAAAATGTCCTACGGGGGAGAAGTCCTGGAATAATTGTCCGGGGGACAAAAGTCTTACGGGGGCAAATGTCATACGGGGGGAGAAGTCCGGTGGGCAAATGTCCGGAGGGCAAATGTCCAGGGGGGGGATGTCCTGATACCGCTCCAAACAGATGAATAACACATGCGGTGGGGTAAAATATAACAGGAGTAAAACAGTTTGCAAACAAAGGAATAGCAAATATTGTCATATCCGAGCAAATAAGTATAATTTCTGTTTAACCCTCTTTTCGAAGACACTGACGTGATCAGGCCAGTTTAGATTTTAACAACTTTTCATTGGAGGTGATATCCAGATTTAAGTTGTGGTCAGATAACTGAAACATAAAAAGATCCAAATTGGCCCTTTTCTGGGCGGATGTTATTATGATTACTTTTGTTTTTTCCATATTTAACATCGTTTTTTTATCTGTGCACCAAGCTGAAGCATTTCGAATATCCTCGTTAAGTTGACGCTCTATAACTTGTAGGGGTTTATGCGCACTGTATATCGTCGTGTCATCGGCAAATATGGTAGTTTCATGTAGAGGTTACGGTAAATCATTAACTCAAGATTTCAATCAAGATTTACATAAAGTACCTATAGCCTATTATTTTCATGTACAGTGTAAAGATGACAGTAAAGGGAGGGTATATTAAAAAAAGAAAACATACCGATTGCCTTTTATTTCACCCCAATTGTCAGCATTAAACTTAACTGTCTCCATATGGTAGTCACTTTATGTCTATAAAAACAAGTCAGCACTGCGAGACATATACCTTGGCCTTCAGCAAATACGAATCCTGTGGCTGCAGGCACAAATGTCGAGGTGTTGAGGGATGTGTTAATAATACCTGCCTCAAGACCTTGACATTTGTGCTGTGTGCATGTTTAAACAGATACGAATCATGTGGCTGCAGGCTTTCTAGCATGTATTATTAAAATATGCCTCAAAGCCTTGACATTTGTGCTGTGTGCATTTATTTAAACTCGCTTTTTAACAAAACCATGGTAAAATTTAAATTCCGGCTCCGTTACGACTTGCATAGTACTATCAGGTATATATTGCCCAATTTTCAGAACAATCCTAACATTATTGACATATAAATAGTCCATTTAGTTAGTGTTACACCAACAAGAACAAGAACAAAAAAGCGCCAACAAGAGAGTGACTAAGATCTAAACCACGTTCACTACGGGGTAAAAAAATCCCCCATATGCCATGTATGAGGAAATAAGGTTTTAGGCACAACAACAGACACCGAACGAAAATCCATCTTGATGTAATGGCTAACTATAAACAAGAAGCTAATTAAATGGCTACAGGTCAATTATAAGACCTTCCCTGCCTTACAGACACATTTTGTACTTAAATCAATAATACTAGGGGGGGGGGGGGGGGGGGGGGGTAGTCTGGCCTTTTCTATGGACTTTAGTGGTATATAATGGATTTTTTTTATGAATTTTTTTTTTTTTTTTTTTAATTCTAGAGCGCTTGAAATTCATTGAATTAATTTTCTTAAACCCATGATATACAACGTTTACAAAATCTTCGTATAACTAGAACAAAACGCCGAAATATCTCTGTCAGACTCGAGTAGTATCTTTACTTTCATACAAATGGGATAATACAACCCGACAGGAAACATCTGACACGTAGAAACCCTATTTTGTTTTTTTGTAAACAAATATGAATGCTTAAGACTGTTCCCTATTAATGAAATCACGACAAATATGTAAATACTCAATGCATTTTGAGTGAGTGTGTGTGTGTGTGTGTGTGTGAGTGAGTGAGACAAATAAAGTCGATAAATGATATCATGTTCTAGATATATTATAGTGTCAAGTGTCTAGATAGACCTGAATCTCGAGTTGTTCTGGCTAACCTAAAGACGCATCTTGAGAAAAAGCAAGACATGTAACATGTAAATTGTGAAGATAAATATGTGGTGAATATGTTACACAGATAGATATTAGGTATGGGTTAAAATAAGCACAACCTGAAAATTGTATCGTTTAGAGTTTGTAGTAAACTCATTAGTCTACCAAATGAAGTTGACGGCAGTTAAGGGTTATCTGATACATAAGGGAGTTTCGTCTTACTTATATAGTCAACCGTTGGAAGTCTTGCAGCCCTCTCTATTTCGTAAACAGCTTATCTAAGCCTCTAAACACTTAATGTCTTTAATATAGTTCAAATAAGTGAATGTATCAATTCTTACCTGGCCTTATACGTCCACAAAAACAAGTCAAAACTTTTTTCCGTTATCGACCATAGCCACAGCCTAGCCATGTACTTTTGTTAGCTTCCTCGAGGCGGATGTGACATACACACTCGACAATCCTGTCTGGCTTATTGTCCCTCCTTGTTTAAGCGATAACAGGTGTGTTCATATACGCATTCATCGATTCTGTAGGAGGCCATCTCATATATAAGGCACAGGAATCGACTAGAATTGTTTATCAATTGGAACATGTTTTGAACTGTGATTCAGAAAATGTGCAAGGTATATACCTCATCACTTATATAAGTATCTGAAATAATACGTTGGAGAAACTAAAATCGCCATATCTACGCCAAGCCTGAATACCCCCGACATGTTGAAATTATGAACCATCGAATACAGCGAAAAACGTTTTCACCCCCACGACGTCAACGCGATAATACGATCATTAGCTCTCCGGTTCTACCCAGCTTCAAGTATAACACGCCTCTCATCATAGTGGAAGATGATGATGCAGAATTGTCCCCTATTATCATATATAAATTATGTAGTGACGAGGTCTATCAGACAGTTGACTGAATGCAGATCAGTCCACTTCCAAATGCGAACCAATTTCTCCCGAAAGACAATTTTACTAAATTTTGCACTATAAAGTTCCATGTATAACTGGTAAGCCTTCATTGTTGTTATTTATCCAGTTCTGGACTTCAGTGATATGCCCACCCAGTGTACTACAGGCATCGGTTATACCGAGCTATACTTTATGTAATGATTTAACATCGATGGGTGCATGCGCCCGGATAAACCGCACTTTAACTTAACTACATTTTATTAAGATCTATTATTCAGATTTGATCCTTTATTTCGATGTTAACTCATCTACCCCCTTCAACCCAGTATACGTACATACATATCTATGCAGACATAGGTTACTTACGCATAATATACTAAACCTATACCTATCTCATTTTACGATGAGATGGAATCTTCTATACTTCTCAATATTTTATAGGGATATTGAATATATTTTGTATCGCGCAGCTGTCGTATAGCCTTCAACTGAAACAAATGCCATCTGTTTGTGTCATACATGATTACATCATTCTCTGACAGGCATAATAGGTGAAAGAAAAGAAGATTACGTAAAGGCCTTTTTACGTTAGGTTTTTTTTGTCGTTTGTCTTACCCAACTTTCAACATCAATTACAGTTAATGGTGAGAGAATAATGAAAACTCAATAATGGGTATGGTACCCTCGCGTTTTGGTGACGCTCTGACAACAACGACTCATGCTCATTATGAGCCGACGGGTTTCCCTTTCAGGAAGACGCTGTCACTTCTCCTCTTAGGCAACCAACAAGTCCCACTCATAACCAACTGGATTGAGGTCGGGTGAATCGACGAATCGCTCGTTCCACTAGTCCGATGTGGACGAACATGGTCATCCATCGTAATAAACTGTGGGCCAATTGCACCAGCAAATGGCCTCACATAAGATGGAAGATCTCATCCTTGAGCAAGCTGCAGTCAGCATTCCATGTATAAGGACATGGAGAGGTGTTCTTCCAGCCATGTATTTGCCACTCTAGACCATCACTAAGACTCCAGCATATATGTCATGTTCAGCGACATGATGTCTCTAGAATGTGTCTCCATGTCCTAGCTCTCGGGTCTGTAGGTTCCAAACAGAAACAAAACTCACCAGTGAAGAGTACCGGCCTCCAGTCACACAGGGTAAGATTGACATGATCTGTGGCCCGCTGTAATTCCTCTTGTGCATATGATGTCGCGTTAAATGAACCCGCAGAACTGGTCAACGTGACCACAATCCTGGCACATGAAAACGACAACTTACAGATTGCGTAGAAACATGTACACCAGAAGCATTCTGAAGATCAGTTTGCATCGGATTACGTCTTGCGAGAAGAATCAAAAGCCGATCATCAACTACCCCAGTTGCCCTTCCTCACGAATCGCGTCTTTGGAGATTCCTTGATACCCCTTCTTGAAACCAAGACGAAGAAAAAAACACACGAAAATTTAAATTTAACAGTCCGCTAGCTCTGATGGTCGTAAATGCAAACCCCGACTAGACCACATTTGAGGCAAAACTGGCCCATAATGCCAACCTTAATTTCTTAAGATCCGAAGTAAAAAAAAATCCGTTAAATATATTCAGGATTAAACAATACTCGCCCTTTTGGCCCAATACAACAACTTTCAAAACGGATTGCCGAAATCTTGAATTTCGCGTTAGGCGATTGTCAAAAAGATGAAATATTTTCTTTAATTGAGCGATCTGATGAAATATTATGGGTTCAAATTGAAGCGGACATAAATCTCTAGGTGTTTATTTGCTTGCAAGGGTCATAATTCATTCTTAAAACCCTACAAACTGAATCCTATTCGTATTGGTGATCGTTCTCTTAGGCCGTAACCCTCCGGCCTTTAAATATACAAAAATTATCAAATATCGTAGGAGAGATACTATAAGTTACACCCTCTGGCTGGTTTGGTATACGGGTGGATATTTCCTCGAGAAGAATCATATTTTCACGAGCCCGTAGGGTAAGTGAAAATATTATTCTTCGAGAGGAAATATTCACCCGTTTACCCAACCAGCCAGAGGGTGTAACGAATTTATCACC
>JAVFBZ010052613.1:0-10184 GCA_032466195.1 Katharina tunicata
TTTCTGGCGGGAAAAGAAACCCCAGAGGGTTTGTATTATCCCATTTGTATGGAAGTAAAGATATTGCTTGAGTCTGAGAGAGTTATTTCGGCGTTTTGTTCTAGCTATACAAAGGTTATGTAGACGTTGTATATCATGGGTTTTAGAAGACAAGAAATTGAATTCCATTTAACAAGCGCTCTGCAAATTAAGTATAAAAATTGAACAGAAAAAAAAAAATAGAAAAGAAATAAGTAGCACAAGATTCAAAGGTGGGCCTCCCCTCGATTCATAAACTAGATAGTAGGTTTTTTTTCTCAGAGTCTTCTTAAATAAGGACAGAGATATACAGTGCTTCAGGTTTGGGGGCAGTTAATTCCATATTATTGGCCCTTTTATTTTGCAAGTATGAAGTGAAATATTACTATTGTGGAAATGTCTGTAGAGGTTATACTCTGATGTTCTTGTAGGATACTGATGAATATTTGATTGCCTTGTGAAGTAGGATCTTATGAAAACTGGAATGCCGTCTGTCGAGTAGAAATACTTATGAACTAATTGAGCTGTTTGGTGGACATTGATGGCCAATATTGGGAGTATTTTTAGTTCAATGAAAAGAAAATCAGTATGTTCATATTTTTGTGAGTGGGAGATGATGCAAACAGCGCGTTTTTGAAGTGGAATGAGCGGAAGTAGGTGGGTCTGATAGGTGTTTCCCATACTATGTTGCAATATGAGAGCTATGGATAAATAATTGAGTAATATAGAATATATAGTGTGTGTTTGTTGACAACATTCATAATGTGGGTCAGTATGCCTAAGTTCCGTGATATTTTTTTGCAGATGTTGCCAATGTGAGTCTTCAAGGATAGGTTTTTGTGAACTGTTACTCCTATAAACTTAAAGGTTGGAACCATTCCTATTTATTGGCCAGCAAGACGAAGAAATGGGGAAAAGCTAGCGTGACGATTATGTGTTGGTGTTTTCCGCAAACAATATTGTATTTAATATGTTTGATACCCAGGTTATGTCATTGATGTATATGAAACAAAATGTGGGGCCCAAAATTGATCCTTGAGGAACTCCGTTTTGCATTTGGCAAAATGACGAGAGGTAATTGTTAAATAAAAGACAGTGTTTATGACTTGACAGGTAGCTCTTAGACCATTTGTGAGATGTTCCAGTGAAACCATAGAACTCAAGTTTTTTTAATAGTATTTTGTGGTCAACGGTATCAAAGGTTTCGCTAGATCTAAGAACAGGGTGAGTGAGTATTTTTTCGATTCCTTAGCGCTAGTAAGTTTTTCGTATAGTGAAAGTAAATCATGACTCGTTGAATGATAAGCTCCGAAACCGAACTGATTATTTGATATTATATCATTGATCTCTAAGAAATTATGAATATGATTTGCAACAATTTTTTTCTATGACTTTCCTGAAAACTGGTAATACTGCTATGGGTCTATAGGTTTTAAACTCGTTGGTGGGGCCAGATTTATAGATTGGGGTAATTTTAGCTGTTTTCAGCTCATATGGGAATATTCCTGATGAAAAAGATTTATTGATTATACTGACGAGTGGGATAGATATAAACTTTGAAATGTTTTTTATTATACTAGGCTTGAGGTCATCTAGTCCTGGTGAACAATTTTACAGCTCATTTATTATCTTCTCTTCTTCCTTTGCTGAACGTTGGTTATGGGTGAACTCGGGTATGGCATGAGCGGTGTTAGTAAGATATTGGTTAAATGCTAAATTTTTGATGGTATTTCTGAGGAAAGACTGGTTGGAACAGAGTTAAAATGGTCATTAAAGTTGTCAGCAATCGTTTGCGGATCGGAAACTTCACTATCTTCAATTATAAATGAGTTTTGAATCGTACGTGTCTGATTATTGCTGATAAGTTTATTTATCACTTGCCAAGTGCCTTTAATGTTATTATTTATTGCATTGAATTGATCTTCAAAATAAGATTTTCGAGCATTTCTAATGGTGTGATTTAATTTGTTCCTATATGTACGGTATTGTTTATATTGTTTTGACTTACCGTAGTTAAGGGGGAAACAGTCATTGCATGAGTCTTGAACTATCTTGGCAAATTGGTTGTAGGCGACATGAACATCGCTTTCAGATATTATTTCAGCCCAGTTCGTGGACGCAATTGTCGAGTGGAATATTTCTATATTTTTTGTTGGAGAAGTTACGTGTTTGAAATTGTGTTTGAGTGTTGAAGGGATGACTGTTGAACGAAATGAAATATGGGAAAATGATCTGTTTTATCTGTTATAAGAATGTCTGATAAGATGGGTTGTTCCTGGCTGTTGGTGAAAATGTTATCAATTAGTGTTGCGGAATATGGTTTTACTCTAGTCGGTTTGGTTATTTTAGGGAATATATGGTGGGGTTTAAGAGTTTCTAGAATATAGGAGTCAGATTTGAAGAGATCGATGTTAAAGTCGCCGAATATTGTACATTTGTATCTCTCTGTTTTTATACGATTAAGCAATGGGCTCAGGTGGTCATTGCAATTTGTCAAATTGTTACCAGGCGGACGATAGGACAGACCTGTGACATGACTACTGTGACCATTAAAGACTTCGACGAATAAGCTTTCACTTTCGCTTTCATCGCTTATTGTTAAATCTTTCTAACTTTATAATGACCCAAACTTTTGTGTATGAAGAGAACGAGACCACCTCCTTTCCTGTTGGCTCGAGATGAATAAATTTACGTGTAGTTTGAGAGGTCATACATAAACTCTGTGTCCGGTTCAATCAGCTCTCGGAGATCCCAATAATGGAAAAGGGGTAATTTAATGCTTCTATATATAATTCGATCTCCTCGTGGTGCTTTCTTAGACTACGAGCATTTAAGTGTAGGATAGAGAGTGGGATTGAGTCTGAGCCAATTGATTCCAAGGCAGACAAGAAAGCATTTGTTACATTGGACGTTTCAAAGTTAGTTGCCAGAGTGGTAAGACCGTTCGCTGAGATCGGCGATGTTACAGTTAATGGTGTTGTTGTTGTTGCGTTTGCTTCCAACTCACGGTTTACTTCATTTTCAGAGTCAGAACTGAATCTCTGGGCTCTGGCTGTCGACTTTTTGCTAGATTTATGCTTATCCTTCGGGGGCGGCATTATGGAGCACGAAAGTTGTTAAAAATTATCGCCTGGAACGTGTATGACCTTTTAGCTACTCAACTAACAGCTAGCCTCTCTGTCCGCAATGTTACATATCCTTGTTAAATTTGAGTTTAGAAGAGTATACATTTAGTTTGCATACATTATATTAGATACGTGTCCTATACAATAATACTGTTGTATCGAGAAAGATACCTTACATTAACCAAACAACTTAACTAAGTTTGATTGCATCGCACTTCACAAAAAGCTTTTTTTATTGTCAAGGTATGTCTAGATATTAACTACATTAAACGGTAAATTATGGTTTCGTCAAGAATAAACGGACACATTAGGAAGCCTTCCGGTGAGTTTGGGGCATAGTGGTATCAGCTGACGGTCTTCAATTTATATTGACTGGACAGTGCCGTCTCTAAAACACATCTAGATTTTCCTCCTTTTAGTATCAATCTACAGCAACATTCATTCCTGACACTTGTATGAAATTTTAGCTTCCGCCATCAATGGGGTATCATTAATTCTTTGCGAGTGTAAAATACAGGCCATCCGTTTATGTTAGAGAAAATTTTGGCGAGCGTCTCTTTCTTATCTTCATTTGTGTCTACTTCTTGGTGTTGGTCTTGATTACATAATAGTCATTGGTCTTCTTTTCAAAACAGATTCTAAAGCGATGACCAAATCTATTCACTTAAATTCAATTGTGCAGCTCCAAGAAATTGTACCTACAAAAATGTTCCTCCAAAACAGCTACCTTTCTTTCAATTATTTTCGAGAATATATTTCATATATCCTAATCAAGATTCAGGCACTTATTTCAGTATATGTTAAATTTAAAAGTTTGGAGGGTTTAAAAGTAAACTTGGATGATATCAGTTTGGTTCCAAGCGACGATTCGTGCTGTCAATTGTCGTCTTCTCTTTCAGGTACACTAGGCGGTCAACTTGGTATTTATATTGGAGCAAGTCTGATCACCGTCCTTGAGTTCCTGGAATTTGGATTGGAAATACTGATTTTCCGACTTCTTCGAACTCAAACAAAGACAGCGCCTGGGAAAATGTAGTTCTGTGAAACAGAATGTCTCCACCAAATAATGTATGAAGGACCACGATATAGCGAGCATATTTTCCTCTGAAGAAAAGGGTGTTTTTTTAATCTCTACCAATGTACTTCTTCAGCATCTTTCTCGTGTAAAACTGTTACATAGAAGAAAAACATGTGTGGTTCAAGTAAATGTGTCTTCATAGCTCTAATATTAGATAACGTCATCGTTTGCTTGTGTGACTTTTTTCCTAGAGCATTTGTATGGGAGAATAGGGGACAAGGGTAATGTTAATAGTTACATGCGCTCGCAAACACCGATAAGAATGAAAGCAAGTTCTTTTTTGAAGCGGTTCTTCACTTCGACTTGTTATTCATATAATATTATTCTCTGGTTACTAATCTTGACACACTTATACCTGGCTGTACTAATATTATCACTGACTACCTAGGGACAACCAACATAAATAACGTTTCCTTTTCCACAGTAACGCCTTATGACATTGCTTCCATACTCTAATCTTTAAAGTCATGTTCACTAGAACTGGACGGCATCGCTACTTTTTAAATTAAAATTGTAGCAAATGTGACGCCTATTCTAAAGACTGGAGACCGGCAACTGCTCTAAAACTATAGGCCAATCTTAGTCTCAGTCCTGTCATATTTCAGCAAAATTCTCAAAAATCAGCAGTTAATATGTTCGTTGAATATCTGGAACCGCAAAATATCCATACCTTAAACCAAACCTTCTTTCGATCCTCTCATCCCATTGTCGCTTGTTCCTTCGTATATGACAATATCATTACAGCAAAAGAAAATAAAACTCACAGCATTGTAACCTTTCTTGACTTCAATCATTTGACACTGTTAACCACGACATATTAAGCTAAATCACTATGGTGTCCGTGACATATATAATTACTGATTTAAAAGCTGTCTAACTAACCAATGTTTGTCTGTTCGTGGTGTTTTCGTGCCCAAATTCAAAGCTGGTTGCACTCTAATCGACTGTCACTAAACATTAACACAACCAAATATATGCTAATTAAAAATAAGTCAAATACAGCCCCACTAGACTCACCATGCCTCTTGTGGTTAATGTAATTGAGCAGGTCAATCACTTCAAGTTTCTAGGCATACTATTTATAGACGTTCTGAACGCACAGTTCAAATATCTGTAATAAAACAACTCTTTTGTAACATTGGACTCATCAGTCATATCACACATGTTCTCAATAAAATAAACTCTATTCGGTCTTTAACATTCTTTGATTCACCCTTACTTATCGTTTGGAAATGCTCTTTGGGGAAATACCTATCCGACTCACCTTAATCCTCTTTTCCCTCTCCAAAAACGTGCAGTACGAATAATTTCTTTGTCTAAACGAGAAGATCACACTGAACCGTTGGAATATCCTCACGCTATCCAAGTTTACTAGTTTTAACTTGCAAATGTGCCCATCATCAAGAAAATCTTCCGTCTGTCTCCACGCCCACGTCTTTACAACTTGAGGTAAAACTGTCACTCTATATAATCCTATCTATCGTTGTTATCTTTCTCAAGGTCAAGGGCTCCTATGGATGATTCAAGTTACCTTTTGACATTGATTTTGTCTTGACGAAAAAAGACGCAATTACGGTTTGCATTTTTGTTAGCATATAACTTACATTCTAGCCAATAAGATATATTCTATTTACACAGTTTGAAAAACCAAAGATTATAATCCAAATGCATCAGAATCTTACAGTCTTAAGGGAACTCCTTCACTTGTAGGTACCACAACAAATCGCCGGCTATAGCCTATAAAACCTGATGTTTTATGCGCAGGAAGGAAAAGCGCAAATTTAAAGTTGATTACGTGGAGAGTGTGCCTAGTAAATGTCAAGGCCTTACAAATGAATACACAGTACTTGCAATTTTTTTAATACACGAATATTTTATCTTCTAACAAGACGTGAATTCTCTTTAGATACGGTAATTTTAATGCTATAGACGACTGTTTCACGTTTTATCTCGTGGATAATTACATCCGATGACACTTTGAAAGAAATGCTCCCAACTAATTTTCAAAAGATAAATTGGAATCATTATTTTAAGTGATGTAATTTTTGGTTATTTTATAAGATAAACAAAATCCGTTTTAAACAAAGACCGAATCGTAGTTATCAAGTATCGGGTTAAGCCACAATTGCCAAATGCAGTCACACCAAGCCCATTAAATGACAAATAATAATTGAGTTATCAAAATAATACAACTGCTTGATACACAGCTGATATATCGCGAACTGTACATGTCTTGAAGTACATGTAAAACACTAATATACTTGTAATTTACTTGAATTTACTCTTATTAAGTCACTTTCGACGAAAAGCTCGTTCCACAAATAAGGATAATGCGTGTATGCAATACAGCTTTTTTGTTTGATTCGGGGTTTACACCGTACTCAATGTTATTTTACTTATATGACTGTGTGCCAGCTCAAATTGGTGAAAAAAACCACCGTAAACGAAGCGGCCAATGTGCAAGACCGGAAAAACATTTACACAACATTAACAAACAGGGACACGACAACAAATTGGCATCCTGTTCCTCTTGGCTCTGAGAGTACCAGGGCAAAGGAAGCTCCCATCCAACCATAAATATTTTGATAAAAGTAGCTAAAAGTATTTATTTAGTAACAACTTCAGCAGCGGTATTCGAATAAAGCATCTTGACCGCCAGCAAAATTGCAGATAATTTTCGACAAGGTCAACAAAAATTATTTCTAATTTAATTGGATCTTAATTCGTTATTTTTAATAGGATTGGCTGCTGCACCTCCGATGTACCTCTGGTTGGCATTGTTTGAATGGGAAGCAGTTCTGTTCCGTTAAAAAAAAATATATTCGATATAGCCTATGGCAGTCAAGAAACAATCAACAAAGCAGAAACTATCTTATTTCCTCATGTTTTGGTGGATTATTGTTCAAAATCCTCTAGCTGGTCTTCCTTATAATTCTGCCCTTAGTAGATCATTCAAATATTCGTCTAAATTATAAACCAAAGCTTTTCTGTACTCTTTGTTTGGCTATCATTCAAATCTGCTTCAATTTTCCTCTGGGATTTATATGCGCCGAGCTAGTCTGCTGGCAAAGGGAATCTTTTTAACATATGCATGAAGTATAATTGTCTGTTATTGCACCATACGGAATAACTGACTCGCAACGATGCCTCGGTACATATTGACACAGTAATGTAAGATTTATGAACCATTAGCCAATTAGTTTAATGCTGTGTGAAGTGCAGTTTTGTTTATCACCTTACACGTCAAAACTCTATTCAAACTTTTTAAACGGGTCTGTATAGCAGTTCTCACGTAGTCCGCCATCCATTACATTGATGATAAAATAAACGAACTGCTTCATGAGACATGTTTTTTTTTTATAATTATAAGTGCTTCAGAAACACATATATGTGTATGGAATATATGAAAAAGCTCTCAGCTAAACAATTTTGTCCCCTGTATCAATTGTAAACCAATTACAAAGTTCTCGCTTATCTTGTGCATTATATATCTCGCGACATTGTTTCTGTGATAATGAAATGTACGGTACATAAATTAACAAAATGAACAAAATTTCCTAAATGAAAATGTATAACTAATCCACCTACCAGAGAGGTCAAATGCAGTGATCTTATGACGGCTGGCTAAAGGCTGGCAGATACCTAGCACCATTGTGTGAATCTAAGATAAACGTCTAGAACGGTTTTAACATGGATGAATTACAATCCAAACAAGGCAAGGATGTAAAGTTTGGCGGATGGATGAAGAAAGTTTCGGTCGACCAGTTAGAAGAGACCACCCACCTGGTGCACGCGTTTACAGAAACCGCCAGCCTCCACGGACTGCGGAGAGCAGCAGAATCTAGATATGGAACATTTCGCAGGTGAGCTGCAATTTTCAAGATTGTACTTGATTTTTTTTGTCTTGGTTTCTTTTTTTAACTCTCATTAATATCACCTTTGTGTGAGTATGACCTTCTGAATGCAAATCTTTATAGTGAAAATGAGCTTTAAGCTTTGCAAAAAATTAACGTCAGTAATTTTGATTTATTTGGCAACAATCTACTTGTATATTACAAGCTAAGAAAACCTTGTCTGTGGTATTATGTTGGTCGTAGATTTGAAAACATTATGCTTTGTCGTCTGCGCAACGGATGCAGCTACTTTATCGATGACCGGTTCAACAATCATTTGTCTATAAACCCAAAATGTGTCTGTGGCCGGAATAATGAAACGGCTGAGCATTACCTACAGCATTGTCCCTTATTTAGATCGAATGGCGTGGAATGCTGGACGCAATTTCTGTGTCTGGATACACCGATGACATAAATTCAACTGTATCGGAGATGTCGAAATATCAGGTGTTATGAATGAGTCAATAGCAAATGCATGCTGGTTTTATATTAAAGATACAAAGCGTTTTGCTTAGTCAGTATAAATGCATGTCGACCTGTTCCACCTGTCACCACAAGGCTCCCCACGCTCGTCACCAAGGTTGTGGGCTGATTTACGCTTTGTTCATACGTATCAGGTATTGCAGTGATATATCAACAATAAGCAACACACACGCGCCGCGGACTAACCCATGAAAAACACCTGAGTTCAGGACATAGCAGCCCACACACTGTAACATCTTTACTCTGTTTTCCTTCCCCGCATTCATTGCAAGTCTGCCTGTGCTTGTTTCAGGTAACGCCAATCTGTGTCACTCTCGTGAGATTTTGGAGTGCTATTATCCTTGGTGAGTCATTTCAGTTGATACTCTAAAAGAAATGTCAAAGTGATGTCATCTTATGTTTACTAACTCACATACAATGGGTCCCCTCTGAATCCAGTTATACTGTATTTGTAGATAAATTTGTGCTTGAAGACACGAACTGGAAGTGTTCCTGTCCTATGCCGTGTGAGTTTAACATATTTGATGCGGATGTTTCCATGTCTCTTTATCCTTCATCAGCTATGGTTGAACAAGTGAATACTCTGTTAAAAAAAAAAACAGGACTGATGCATAGTGAGTGTTTAAGATGAGATCAATTTTCAATACAAACTCACCCAATTTTTGTACAGTTGTCAAAAGTTCAATTAAGTTGATTTTAAATAATTAGGAACGCTTAACTTAATAGTGCTTTTTATCGCTTATTACGTTGACAGCTGTTATATATAATGTTTACATTTTTTATTTATGTCTGGGTTTAGGGCAGAAGATACGACCAAAAGGTGCATCGTCTGGAATGACAAAGTAACCGAGGACCAGAGTGTATGCAAACTAGTAACAATTTTAGGACAATGCTTAGCAATTGAGAAATCACAATTGCCCCTTTATAGGCTATGGACATAAACACCAGAAAAATACAGCCACTGGGATTATGACGGTAAAGCAGTGTGAATAGTGTTTCCTTCTAGATATCATAGTATTGCCTGCCTTGTGTTTAACTCACAGGCTAGGTAGAAGAGACGGGTATATTTCGTCTGTATCAATGAACCACCATACACCTTTGATAATGTGACTATCAATATGTAGAATATATGATTTTATATGCATATATATTACTCTTTATCACCATTCAGAGAAAATTCTAGGCTTATGATTGGTCCATGCAAGAGACGTGCAGCACCGTGTTTAACACACACATGGGGAACATTTTGGACAGGCGAGGTATATTTTTTGTTATCACCATTCAGAGAAAATTCTAGGCTTATGATTGGTCCATGCAAGGGATGTACAGGACCGTGTTTACCATACACATGGGGAATATTTTGCACAGGCGAGGCATATTTTTCATATACCGACGGAGTCAGGGCGTCGCGTGCGTTTACCTAACAACCCTAAATAAAATATTGTTGTCTACATTCACACATTCAATCAGTCAAACATGGCGGCCACGATTAAACGTCAGTTCGCAGACCATACTGGGGCCGAGGTAATAAAAGATTCCGTGCTCAACTCTCGGAGTCGACTCCGAAACCATGCTCTAAATTGAAGG
>JAVFBZ010052631.1:0-10182 GCA_032466195.1 Katharina tunicata
GACATTTTTCCTATCTTTCCCATGTTAAATTTGACTGAATTAGGGTGTCTCAAATGGATTCCAGGGTGTCTCAAAAAACACCTATGGCTAACATTATGCCTACATGTGTCAATGTCATGAACTCATCATGTACATTGTACATGTAACTAAACAGCATGTATCTGTCATAATTTGTTTTACCAGCCCCTCTTGGTCATCACAAGCTTGAGTGATGGGAAGTTCGATGGATACAGCACAACTGGCGAGGGTCCAGGGGCCGTCTAGGCCCGAAAGCTCAGGGGTCCTACATCACCGGCGACGCATTCTGAGCGATTTTCGGGACAATAAATCTGATCGCATTGTCCATTCACTTTCACTACAAACTTGGCATTTTGTCAGACAATTTTAGCAGATCTAAATAAATTCAATCATTCATTATCATTATTACACAGCACGCTCTAACTCAAAGTAATATCTTGCAAACATATGGATTCTTTGGTCTCTTTGAGGACATGGAATCTGTGTATAAACGGTTTCCAGGATAATTAAAATTATTTTTTCAAATATAGTTAAAAACGGGGCCTAATACTGTCAATACCACTGATCACAATGTATTATATAAAGACGACAGCTTCCTGCTATTGGTTTACATCACCTTCAATTGAGCAGTTTAACACAATTCAATCAATCAATCAATCAACTGGTGTATGTATGCACAGAGGGTAAATGCTGTCGTTTTACATCACTAGCTGTCAATAATCCATGGAAGCAAAATTAACCTTCTCTAAAAATAATTACATCTTGAAATAGCTCTTACATGGCTTGTATTTTAGTTGATGAACCTTCCGCCACACCCTGAACCGTTCCTTTACTTGTGTTTCTTACCCAGCCTGTTAATCCGAACTCTGTTGCTTTTCTTTGTGTGTACTAAAACATAAAAGCAGTCCGAGTTCTAGACAGGGTCTAACTGTGTCCGTCAGAAGGACTCTAATGAAAAATCAAATTAACAGAATTCTCAAAAAAAATCAAATGATTTGTTACTAAAATGTAATTCTAAACAAATTGTTCTCGTCTCTGCATTGTACATGGAAATGGCTACAATCTTTCGCAGGTTATTTATAAACACGCTTTTTTTTCTTCTTTAAATCAAAGTAAGGAAATTGTCTGGATAGAATATTAGCAGATATGAGTTTGGAGTCAATACTCTTAAACTGAATTCATGATGTTGTGTTTTATTAAAACAATTGGCAAAATCAAATAGCCTGTGATATTTATAAAATTGTCTTTTCATTTTATTTCATTTTCACCTTTTCCAAACAAATTATCAGTCTAGTTTTCAAAAAGTATCAACATCGTACAATAGTTGTGTAACCTCCAAGAACGAAAGAGCCTTTTTGATCTCTATAATTTGACCATCATCGGGAGAGTTTCCAAAATATAAAAAATTTGTATTTCCATTTTACGACAAGTCAGTTACACAACACTTGTACTAAGCAAAGGTTTTTTTATCACTGGAGACCATGGATTCCAATCATGTGATGTCAAAATTCAGAAGTAAAATAAATAGCATAATGCAATTTACCTTTCTAAAAAATACACCTGTGAAAGAAAAAAGAGGATACATTTTAAACGCATGTAATACTGGAAAAGTTAAAATACATATCATTGATAACAACTTTTTGATTATTAATCTGGCAAAGTTTCGGTTTACAATGTAGGTACCGTACTAATACCGTTTTCAAGGAGTTGTTATCCATAAAAAAAACTTTAAATACAGTTTTAAATAAAAAAAATTCTTTCAAAAAACGTTTTTATGTATTTATATTTAGAGCTTTAAGCTATAACTTTAGTATTATTGTTCAGTTGTAGTCAATTTCGTTTGAGGAGACCACCAAGTCTTTGAGCTGTGTAGCCTACAGTAATCTTCGTTAAATAAATAAACAATGAAATTAAATTACTTAAATATAACATCTTTCAGTGGCATTCAGAAGTTGAGTATTTGAATCAGAGGAACAAGATTTATACATATATTTTAAAACGGTGGAGAAAGGAAATTTAGCTTGCTAATGAATGCATATACATGTATATGGGTTGCAACTTCTGGTATATTTGAAAGCAACGTTTCAATGGCATACGCTTGAACTAATGTCTGAATAGACATTGAAACGTTGCATTAAAATATATTAGAAGTTGCGAGACATATATATTATTCCCCCTTTATTTAAATATGAACAAATTTACGAAAATTGGACACTAGTAACCAGATTTAATATGTAACTAAGAATGAATTTAAGAGAAGTAATCTATCATAAATATCCTTCAATTATCCCTGTAACAATTATTTCACGATATACACCCACCTTGAACTCTTCCGAATATTTCAAATTGAAGTGATATCAAATTCGACATCTTGCGAAAACACACTTGGCGTCTTTGACAAATGTTTGATTACGTTTTCATCGTTGCAGACAACACAACATGGGAGATAACTCTAACAAATTTAGAACTCTTGTGGTAAGGAGGTGTGAAACTAAAACCTCGTGGCTTTAAAACTACACCAAAATAGTACGCGAAAATCAAATTGTCCTTTTTTATTTTAAATTCTAATCAATAGTAATCATGTCAGACGGGAATTCTCGTGTTCCCACGTGGAAGCTTAAAGATGGAATAGACATTAATGACATTGTGGATGGAAAAGGCGCCGAGTTTGAAGTTGCCGAAGGAATCGAAGACGAAATCGATGGCGAAGAAGAGTTTGAGAACGAACCAGAAGCATTTAATCGTGAAGAGGTCTTCAAGAACTTAAATTACCTGACAACGGACGGAGGGTCGGATGATGAAGATGACGATTTACTGCCGTTTGAACGTCTTGCAAAAAGGATGGAGTCTGCCACAGAAGATGGTGGGGTGAAGAAAATGGTTCTTCAATCTGGTTCCGGTACCATAGTTCCAGCAGGATCTGTGGTTCGAGTTCATTATAACTCTTATCTGGAACTCTCTGATGAACCATGTGATTCCACCCGTTTACGCAACAGAGTTGAAAGGTTTCGTTTGGGCGACTTTGAGGGTGGGTACTATTCCGGTAAAGCTATACCAGGTTTGAGTATCGCAGTGGCAACAATGAAGCGAGGCGAACTATCACGCTTTTTAATTTCGCCACAGTATGCCTTTGGTTCGGCTGGATGTCCACCAAGAATTCCTGGAGACGCTACACTAATGTACGAGATCGAGTTACTAAGCTTTGTTGAGAAGATGAGTGTAAAAGAAATTGACCATCTGACGGACGAAGAACGGAATAATCTCACATGGCAAAATGTGAAGCAAACTTGTGAGGCATGCAAAAAGGATGGAAATATATATTTTAATGAACAATCTTATTATAAAGCTCAATCATCTTACCTGAGAGCTGTAAACATTCTCGAGAAATATCACCTAAAAAATGGGGAAGAGGAACAAGAGCAACAAAAACTTCTTTTAAAACTTTACCTGAACACTGCTTTGTGCTGTCTGAAGCGTGCCTCATACAAACCTGTAATAACCTACTCTAAACTCGCCCTGGAGATCGACAGAAATAATGTCAAGGCACTTTATCAAATCGGTAAGGCACTGCACAAAATAGGGGACTTTGATCGTTCTCTTGAATATCTTAAAAGAGCTCAGAGACTTAAACCTAATTCATCAGATATTGAAGAGGAGCTTGTACTGTTAGCTGGTAGTAAGGAAAAATTCTCAGTTTTAGAAAAAGACCTGTACAAAAAGATGTTCTCCAAACCAGAATCTGATTCCACTGGCAACACTCAAAATACTGAGGCCCAAAATACGACTCCTAAATCAGATCCTGTTTCAAGTTCCTTGGAAGACTTTCGAAATACTGTTCGAAAATGTCTGATTGTTTTTGAAAACAGCACAGACCAAGATGAATATCCTTTTCCAAATCGTTCCCTTAGTCCTGATGAAATCTGCTGCATTATTGAAACCGCTGAAGAATTTGGGTTTGAAGTCATTCAGCGTGGACAAGACCACAATATGAAACTTCTGATCAAGAAGAAAACGTAACAATTTGATAATTAATGTGAGACATTTTATCATTACATAACTGTTATTCATAATAGCTGTAGTTTGAATGCAACAATACATGTGATTTAAGTTCAAAATGTTTTGCCCAGTGGCAATGTCATTGTCAACTAATTAGTCAAGTGTTTACAAGGACTATCAAACGCAATATTACGCCCTAATGATCAAAACAGTGATACAACCGTAAATACAGTGTACTTCAATTAAAGAATGATTAATTTTGGCAGTGTATGGAAAAGTGAAATGTGTCAATGACATAGTGTTTATAGTAATAGTATTGTTGCAACTTTAGATCAATTAGAACTGTAGCCTTTGGAACTGTTTCTGAATGTTATAAAAGGGAGACAACTGTTCTCAACTCTCGGCAAACAACAAGCCTTATCAACAGCCAAAGTCCACATGTTCTCGTAAAGTTGAAGAACTAACGTTGGTTAAGATTGATTTTGTTCAATCTTGTCACACTGCTCTTAGAAATATGTATGCCAGTGGTTGGCCACAGCTTCCTAATCCTGGGCATCGGGAAAGTGTTTGTTGAACACAATGTCATGTAATGTTAGGGGCATATCCTTGTGTGACTAATAAAGTTATTCAGGTATGGCGTGAACTTCCAATTAAACTAGTCAAGCTACAGCTACAGGGATTGATTTTTGTTACAGTGTTTGAAAAAAAAAGAATTATGCCATTGATTCCACTCTGTTTAAGGTGTTTGAAAAAAAAGAAGTGCGCCATTGATTCCGCTGTGTTTAATAGAACTCCACCAGAAAGCGGATGATGACTGTATCAGCAGACTGAGAGAAACATTCTTTGAGCATATAAAACGCTGTACAGGGGGGAAAAAATTCTCTGTCGTGGACATTTCTTAAAACCTCTTATTTTGATTTCATGTTAAGATTTTATGACATTTTTTTACATTGAAGTCATGTAAAAATTAGGGACTTTTTTACGCTGTGTTGCAGTACTTTTTTTAATTTACATTAACAAATAAAACAGAATCTGAAGGAAAAGACACAGATAGCTGATGTTGCCTACATGTATATAAGGCTGTATTGTATCCAAAGAAATGGACTTGATGCTTTAGTTAAGACTGTTAAAGTTCATTCAATTATCACAGCGTGATGGAAAAGTTTGTTTTATTCATTAAGAATTTGAACCCAGACCAAATTTTTTATTTTCAGGGGGTTTGTTTTGTTTTATCTTTTCATGTCTGTCAAAACAGCACACATAGATTAATTCGTCAGGTCTTATTACCATGTAGCCCATGGCTTATTTCACATTATCTATTCCAAATACACTGATGTTTGAGAACAAATATCTGAATTAAAAACCAATAGATGTACTCCAAAAACTTTGGATTAATTGGTCAGCTTGAACACACATGTACACAGCCCTCTGACTAAGGGCAGTATGTTTCACGATCATATTCATACTGTCATACTTAGAACTCGAGGAACATTATCTTTCCAACAGCAAAAACACGTTAGTGACTAGTGACTACACATTTTATAGTTGTGTTAAGAGTCACTACTGTCTTCTGTTGGAATACAGCTCATAGAGTTAAGAGTTCTGATATTATAAAGAAAATCTACTGGCAACTAAACTAATCTTGCATAAATCAAGTCTTTATATAGTCATTAAATATAGGGTTTTATATTTTCTTACGCAACTTTTTTTTAAATTTTGAAACAGTAAATGTTTTAAAAAGTGACATTTTAAGGATCCCTTGTATTCTCAAGTAATTCAAAGAATTAAGTTCCTTCTGGCAGTTTGATTAAAGCTTACTTGCATGCTGTCCTACTTAGCACTGGAGGAATATCATCTTTTCAACAGATATAACGCTTTAAGTGACTACATTATTTTATGGGGCCCGCGCCGTGGCTCAGTGGTTAGCGCGTCTGACTGCAGATCCTCCTTTGATGTACCGCACGGGTTCAAGCCTCCCAGTGGACCTGAGGTATATGAGGGAGTCACACGAGGTGACTTCGGCAATCGCGGGGGTGGTTTTTACGAGGTTTCCTCCCGGTTTTCCGCCGTATTGAGTAGAGCAGATAAAGAAGTGGAGAATCTGTCGTCATATAAATGAAATACCTTTGAGTACGACGTTACACACCAATCAAACAAACAAACAAACAAACATTATTTTATTACATTATTGTGTTAAAGAAGCTGTCTGTTGATAGAACACACCGCTGTCATATAATACCCTTGAGAATGGCGTTAAACAGCAATCAAAATATTTACCTTCAATCAAGATAACACTTGCTTCAGTGAAATATTTAAAAAACTATTCATGTGTATCATTGTTGGATGGACTGATCCAAAGATTTGATATTTCAGTTATTTTAATTTTCTTTGCTGATAAGTAATTTCAAGAATTTAAACGATCCTGAAATAAAACTTATAATTGTATGTTTTGTACTTGAGAATTATTTGTTATTGCTTCTAAATCAATTGATGGTGTTTTTTTTTACCAGAGTTTAGAATGCATGGCTTATTTGCGAGTTTTTTGTTGTATTCCATTTTTTCAAAACTTGCTTCATTTAAATCACCTTTAATAATTCTCGAAGTCAAAACGACTTCTTTTAGATTTTTTCTTTGTAAATTGCATTCATTTGCTTGAAATTGAAGAATTTGTTGCATTTTGTATACAATCATTTATCCTACGCAAAATAAGTTTTTGACAAATATTAAATTTATTTCTCCAAAATATGTATTTTCCTGTGCAATCTGTTAGATTTAATAAACATTGAGCGTTGCGTTTAATGGTCCCACTGTCTGAGCCTCCCTCCAATCTGATTAGTTGATTCTTTTATGCTCAGTATCTTGCTTAAATGACATCCCATTCTGGTCAATCTCGCGCAGGAATTCAGTCACTTATTTCAGTCATTTTGTTGTGTGCGCTGCTCACAGAATACACTGCCTTCATGTAAGTAAAACATCCTTGAGCATGCAGGTGTTAAACCCCAAACAATCTATTATTGGCAAGAAACTTCTGTTGTCAATGGTGAGGATAACCTTAGTCCTTCAGCATAGGGAAGGGCTAACCTTCAGTATGGTGTGGGGGTATAATCTTCAGTATGGCCAAGGGATAACCTTCAGTAAGGTGTGGGGGTATAATCTTCAGTATGGTGTGGGGGTATAATCTTCAGTATGGCGTGGGGGTATAATCTTCAGTATGGCCAAGGGATAACCTTCAGTATGGTGTGGGGGTATAATCTTCAGTATGGCCAAGGGATAACCTTCAGTATCGCCAAGGGATAACCTTCAGTATGGTGTCGGGGTATAATCTTCAGTATGGCCAAGGGATAACCTTCAGTATGGTGTCGGGGTATAATCTTCAGTACGGCCAAGCGATAACCTTCTGTATGGCCAACAGATAACCTTCAGTATTAATAGTGTGGGGGTATAATCTTTAGTATGTTCAAGGGATAATCTTCAGTATGGCCAAAGGATAGACTTGATATACATGTATGTGTGGGGTATAATCTTCAGTGTGGTGTGGGTGTATAACCTTCAGTATGGCCAAGGGATAGACTTCAGTATGGTGTGGGGTATAATCTTCAGTTTGGTCACGGGATAGCTTTCAGTATGGTCTAGGGCTACCTTCAGTATGGCCAACAGATAACCTATCAGCATGGCCAAGGGTTAGCCTTCAGTATGGCCAAGGACTAGCCTTTAGTATGACCAAAGGATAGCCTTCAGTATTGCCAAGGGCTAGCCTTCAGTATGGCCAAGGGATAGCCTTCAGTATGGAGAATGAATAACCTTAAGTATGGTGTCGGGGTATTATCTTCAGTATGGTCAAGGGATAACCTTCAGTATGGCCAACTGATAATCTTCAGTATGGCCAAGGTATAATCTTAAGTATGGACAAGGGATAACCTTCAGTATGGTGTGGGTATAACCTTCAGTTAGCCAAGGGATAACTTTTGGTATGGTAAATGGATAAACTTCAGTTTGGCGTCAGGGTATAATCTTTAGTATGGCCAAGGGATAGCCTTTAGTATGGCCAAGGGATAACCATCAGTATGGCCAAGGGATAACCTTCAGTATGACCAATGGATAACTGTCAGTATGGTCAATGGATAACCTTCAGTATGGCCAAGGGATAATCTTCAGTTTGACATGGTGGTGTAATCTTCAGTATGGCCAAGGGATAACCTTTAGTATGGCCAGGTGATAACCTTCAGTACGGTATGGGGTATAACCTTCAGTATGGCCATGGGATAACCTTCAGTATGGCCAAGGGATAACTTTCAGTTTGGAGTGGGGGTGTAACCTTCAGTATGGCCAAGGGATAACCTTCAGTTTGGTGTGGGGTATAACCTTCAGTATGGCCAATGGGTAGCCTTCATTATGGCCAATTAATAACCTTCACTTTGGCCTGGAGGTATAATCTTCAGTATGGCCAAGGGATAACCTTCAGCCTGGCCAATGGATAACCTTCAGTTTGGCGTGGGGTTGTAATCATCAGTATGGCCAGGGATAACCTTCAGTATGGTGTGGGGGTATAACTTTCAGTATGGCCATGGGATAACCTTCAGCATGGCCAAGGGATAACCTTCAGTTTGGTGTGGGGGTATAACCTTCAGTATGGATAACCTACAGTATAGTGTGGGGTATAACTTTAGTATGGATATGGGATTACCTTCAGTATGGCCAAGGGATAACCTTCAATACGGTGCGGGCGTATAATCTTTAGTATGGCCAAGGGATAACTTTCAGTATTGCCAACGAATAACTTTCAGTATGGTCTGGATATAACCTTCAGTATGGCCAATGGATAACCTTTAGTCTGGCGTGGGGGTATAATATTCAGTATGGTGTTTGGGTATAATCTTCAGTATGGCCAAGGGATAACCTTCAGTTTGACGTGGGGGTACAATTTCCAGTATGGCCAAGGAATAACCTTTAGTATGGCCAGGTGATAACATTCAGTACGGTGTGGGGTATAACCTTCAGTTTGGTGTGATGTATAACCTTCAATATGGCCAATTGATAACCTTTACTTTGGCGTGTAGGTATAATCTTCAGTATGGCCAACGGATAACCTTCAGCCTGGTCAATGGATAACCATCAGTATGATATTGGTGAATAGCTTTTAGTAAAGACAGGATAACCTTCAGTATGGTTTTGGTGAATAACTTTTATTGAAGACAGAGGATAACCTTCAGTATGGTTTTGGTGAATAACTTTTATTGAAGACAGAGGATAACCATCAGTATGGTTTTGGTGAATAGCTTTTACTAAAGACAGAGGAAAATCTTCAGTATGGTGTTGGTGAATAGCTTTTAGTAAAGACAGGATAACCTTCAGTATGGTGTTGGTGAATAGCTTTTAGTAAAGACAGGATAACCCTCAGTATGGTGTTGGTGAATAGCTTTTATTAAAGACAGAGGATAACAATCAGTATGGTTTTGGTGAATAGCTTTTATTAAAGACAGAGGATAACCATCAGTATGGGTTTGGTGAATAGCTTTTAGTAAAGACAGGATTATCTTCAGTATGGTTTTGGTAAATAGCTTTTATTAAAGACAGAGGATATCCATCAGTATGGTTTTGGTAAATAGCTTTTATTAAAGACAGAGGATAACCATCAGTATGGTGTTGGTGAATAGCTTTTATTAAAGACACAAGATAACCATCTGTATGGTTTTGGTGAATAGCTTTTAGTAAAGACAGGATAACCTTCAGTATGGTGTCGGTGAATAGCTTTTAATAAAGACAGGATAAACTTCAGTATGGTGTCGGTGAATAGCTTTTATTAAAGACAGAGGATAACCATCAGTATGGTTTTGGTGAATATCTTTTAGTAAAGACAGAGGATAACCATCAGTATGGTTTTGGTGAATAGCTTTTAGTAAAGACAGGATAACCATCAGTATGGTGTCGGTGAATAGCTTTTATTAAAGACAGAGGATAACCATCAGTATGGTTTTGGTGAATAGCTTTTATTAAAGACAGGATAACCTTCAGTATGGTTTTGGTGAATAGCTTTTAGTAAAGACAGGATAACCTTCAGTATGTTTTGGTGAATAGCTTTTATTAAAGACAGAGGATAACCATCAGTATGGTGTCGGTGAATAGCTTTTATTAAAGACAGAGGATAACCATCAGTATGGTTTTGGTGAA
>JAVFBZ010052640.1:5327-21634 GCA_032466195.1 Katharina tunicata
ACTTTATGTACCCAAAATGACCACTTTGTGCTGCTGGAGAGTATGGTGGAAATCTTTAAAAGGAAACTTTATGTACCCAAAATGACCACTTTGTGCTGCTGGAGAGTATGGTGGAAATCTTTAAAAGGAAACTTTATGTACCACTGCAGTAACCTGTTATTTTTTTCCAGTTGTTAAAAAAAATCAAAATTAAAAACAAAAAATGCTGGTTACCACTGAAAACAACCAACTTTACACTATTATTAAACTATGTTGGGTTTTTAACATGTTAAGGTCTATTCCACACAAATATTATTTGAAACAGATTCAGACTTTCAAGGGCAATTTAAAAATCACTTTTTGAGTAACATTTAAATTGTGATCCATAAAGTTAGATCAATACCATATTTTCTTGAACAGCAGGGTGCTGTTCATGTCAAGATACATGTAATAGGCAGTGTTAACATTATAGCCAGCTGCCTATAGACAGCCCCTGTTTTAAAGTTATACAGTTTTATTTACAGTAATGTATGAAAATACAGATACATATGTTATGGTTGTTATGTTAAGGTTGATTGGTTTTAAGGAAAACAGGCAGAAGTCATCCTCCCAGTAATCAATGCACGATGCACATGTATGCATTTGTTCTGGTTGAAGTATTTCAAAAAGAAAAAAACACCAGCATATTAACATGTAGAGTCTGCAATCTATTGAAACTATAAATAGATCCATGTACCTGTGTTAGACTGTTAGTATATATTCACCATGTCACCACCCAAAGTTCACAGATTTTGCTACCTGACTAAAGAATCCAATTTTTCTTTCTTTACATTTATCAAATGTGTATGTATGCATTTCTCTAGTTCTTCCAAAATGAACTCTGAGGGGGTGATATTTATCATTTTAGATTTTGCCATACCCTCAGAGTTCTTTCCTTGGATTCAAGGGATGCACTAACACATCATAAAATACCTCCAAATGGAACAAATTGAGTGACTTATTCACTTTTAACTGCTAGGCTGGTAAGTCTGGTCAATAAACTATCATTCTCATACCAAATCGGTTATAAATATCTGCAATGGTAAATTCCACAGAGTTTAAACATGTTGTCAGGAACGTCCTGAAAACCAGAACTAGCAAAGGCAAAACAAAACTGAGTCTAGCTGCTAGGTGGCACTAGGCAGTGTCAATCAGAGTGCATCCAAAAGGCAGACTTTTCATAACTAAACATATAATTCCACACTGTCAAGGCTTTAAATCTTCCTTGACATGTAAATATTGTAAGTATACCATATTTTTCATAATGCAAGTTATGTCTGTTGAGTTTTTTTCTTTGTGTACACTTAATTAAATAAAAGTCTTTTCTAAATGTTCTTGCACTCAAGTCAGCTTTTTAGATGCACTCCTGTTGATGCGGCCACCAAGTCTGAAGTGGCAAAACACAGTGTTGTTCTACTTTTGCTACTTTCTGTCTCCACTCTCCAGGTAAAGTCTGACAAGAACATGTTCAAACTCTTTCATGATTAGACTTCACACCGCCTAGCCCTAAAAGTTTAAAGTGAGGAAATTTCTCAATTTGTTCCGTTCTGGGTGATTTTAGGACGCGTTAGTCAAGATGCAAAAAAAAAAGCGTTCTGCAAATTGAATCTGAGAAAAGAACTCTTGAGGGTTTGACAATCCAAAATGATAAATTAATATCACCCCTCAGAGTTCTTTTTAAAAGAACTAATCTTTCCCCATCTATTGCCAGTTGTTAATCCTAAAAATATTTTACAGAAAATAGCGAATTGAAACTTTTATCGGTATTGTACATAAGCTGAACTGACAAGAAATTGAGCCAATGGAAATATTTAGTATTACATGTTAGAAGCATATATATTGTCCATTAAAACCTTAACAAATTTTGTCTCCTATAAAAACAAATTATCTCCCTTGGCAGGGCCTGGTGGGAACAACTGGTTTATAATAAATAAAAAGCCAACAACGTAAATTATGGTGTTTGAATGTCAACACACAAAAAGATTTTTTAGAATATTTAAGGTAGGTTGCATGTGTTTTAATCAAGGCTAATGCACACCATGTTCTTAAATCATGACCACATCTAATAAAATATTTACGTCAATAAGCTGACTTAAATCTTAAAAAAAACTATCAGGCTTGACTTAACAATTATATGAAACAGTTTTTATTACATTTGCCAATATTACAACATTCTTGATAAATAAATTTATCATATACCTATAGCGCAGAACCGCAAGATACAGAGCCATCGGATATTTTTCCATATCTACATCCTCTGAAACCTGGACTATTTTCAATGTTTTGTTTACAGGGGATTCCCATTGACTTGTATGGCAGAAAAAACCTTAAAGGTGAAACGAGTGCAGAATAACGTCACGTCATTACGTCGACAGGCCTTTCATTTGCGTAGTGATATATGTAAACAGACCCTGCGTTCACGTTGAATACCATTTCCATTCGTTTGACTTTGTTTGCTTTAGACATTTATATTACACAACTCGTGACATGTTTTTGTTGGATAAATAAAGAAATTAAACAGCTTTTTTCATAATATAAACGTGGCCTATACCGCTGCACTATTTTTAATAGCGGCCTCCGCTCTGTTCTAAGTAGTCCTTCGTCCCTTTGAGAAGAGTGTCAGTGAAAGTTTGACAAAATGTCCCCAAGAAGGCCGCTGTTTTCATTAAATATTGAAGGTATATGATAAATAGATTATAATGACAGTGCGAGTACGCGCCATTGTATCAGCTTTTGTTGTCTGAGGTTCGAGCTTGATTGGTACTGCA
Source organism: Katharina tunicata (assembly GCA_032466195.1). Taxonomy (NCBI): domain Eukaryota; kingdom Metazoa; phylum Mollusca; class Polyplacophora; order Chitonida; family Mopaliidae; genus Katharina; species Katharina tunicata. The sequence continues at coordinate 8,114 of JAVFBZ010052640.1, forward strand.
GTCCGACCTCAGCTAACTCGAGCTGATACAATAGTCGCGTATCCTGCACTGTCATTATAATCTCTGTATAATATGGCAGCAGTATTATTTTTAGATTTTCCAGTTACTGCTTTATTCTATGTTTCTCTATAGAAGAGGAAAATTAACAAATGTATTTAAAAAATAAAAAAAAAACAGATAATTTACTTTCTTTATAAGCTCCTTTAAAAAAAAAAACAGAAAATATTTTATGTGTGACGAAAGATATTGCTGTGTTAATGAGATTATGAATTACATGTAACCCTAATCTCTACCAGTGACCTGACAGACTTACATTACAAGGTTTTATCCTAGCTACTCAGATATTCTACTCAGAACTGTTCATATACCGGTATCATGCTACAATATAATCCACAGCGATGCCTTATCAAAGTGACAGTAGTAAAGCAGGAATGTACAAAACGAAATGACAGTAGACCTCGAGATGCCAAAATATGTAAATCGCAAACCTTGAATGATCCAGACTCGAAATGGTCACTGTCATCCATCGAGGACTGGGTATACAGGGTCATGGACGGCCCACTGTCCTCACCAGATGTCTGTCGAGTTTTCCCTGAAGTAGTATTACCCATTTTTCCAATAATGTGTTACAGTTTTTTTTTTCACAAATCACTAAAAAAAAATCTTTCGGAAATATACGTGCACAACGTCACACAGCAGTGTCAATTCCTAAGCTCTGAAACCTTATTCTAATAAGCTACGGCCAAAATGTGCACATTTTCCAGTTTTGAAAGGAGGACCTATTATAAATATAAAGTTAGTCAGAGGATCAAAGCAAGACCCCAAAAATTACAGCCACGTCAGTGTCAAATAAACAAATCCTTCATCGACACATGTCTTCGGCAATCCGCATAAACAACTATGGCGAACCAGATAGGCTACCACGCATGACATTCAGACGTATTGTGGGAAATTATCAAGGCGAACCCATTTAAATAGGTCAATCGGGGGTGGAGAGGATTTTTGTCAACAACGAAGGTTTTTTTTTTTTCTCATATCATCACGTACAATAACAACTTTCATTTTCTTACTAATACTATGGCATTTAGCGAAGGACTGTCATCATAGAAACAAACAGGAACACAAATAAATATAAATACAGTAACCCTATATTTTCAAACAAGGGAACAAGACAGTTTGATTATTGTTGTTTATGTGTTGACTTTGATGTAGCTTTAGCTTATAAATCAGCCCAGACGCATAAACATGGTTTGCCAGTCGAATGTCAGAATAAATTTTAAAAAAAAGCAAACTAACATAGCCCAATATTAGGGCTAATGTAGCTTATATGGTAAAAGTTTGTAAATTTCTTAAACTTTTAAGCGAAACTTATAAATTGCGTTGTAATGCAAACCTATGGTAAATTATGTCACTACATTAGTGCTAATTTTATGCCATATCATGGCCTCCATGCGATTCTTAAGGTTTTGTTAGAGCCTTCGGTCGATTTATTTAGAGAATTGTATTTTCAAAGCCTTTTACCAGGACTAATAATTAACCAAAACCATGCTATAGATTTAGTGAAGATTCAACCATTATTTGTAAAATTTTATCACTACCGGTACAGGTCAACAGAAACAAATTTGGTGTATTTTTTCAACTGTTATTCCTCCAAGTGCAATGCCTTTATCGACAAATAAATTGCCAGGTAATTTATTTCTCAGAATAGACCTTGAACTTAAAAAAGGTGCCTCAGTTTCTTTAATTTTTTTCACAGTAAAGACATTTGTCAATACAACCTTACGAAATCTGGTGCTAGAGTGGGTTATCTCACTGTGGGTGGTTTATTGGAAATCATTAGATCTACCTTTCTGAGTATCTCAATAAAAGTTCAATTTTAAGCTCAAGGTTATCGCACTCAGTTGAAGGTGAGCCAGCTCAAAAGTGAAACCACCCTAAATGACACCATCAACAAAAAAGGACGTCTCTGGCTATTAAAGGACAGGGCTCAAAACAGGAGCCCTAATGCCGGTTTTGTCTCTGTCACACTCTACTGCAGGCTAAACAAAGTAGCTCTTATAGTATGCTCCAATCCTGCTTATCACATTTCCATTGCGCTCTTAGTGCGACCCTTTACGTTGCTACTTTGTCAATTCCCACGCGCTCTCGCCAGCGCTTCCACTATATACATACTTGGTGCGTACAAGCAGCTATCATTGTGTTGCTTTAAGTTTTTATATGTTTCAACTTTGCAAGAAGTCTTAGTGTCTACGCAGAGTATAAATATACCTGCTGCTGCTCCATTCATCATTCTGGTTTTTTCGATGCTTGATTAAAGCCTGATTAAGCTTTACTGAAGTTGCTTAAGAAAAGATAAATTTCTTGCTGTGACCACAAGTAGATTGCATGAGCCCTTGCTATATTAAAGGGACCCTCATATCGCTTGCAATCACAAAACAGGCACAGCGCTGTGGGGCTCAAGGATGACCATGAGGACCCTCCTTGACCCTAGCCAGTGTCCACTGTGTCATCTATCGGTTCTTGAAAACATTAATGTGTTCTGCTTGGTGCTTTAATAACTTTTCAGAGCAATGCAATAAAGCGCTGACCTGATCGCAGAGAACACCACCGCCCAGAACGCACAGACCTGGGTAAGATCTTTAGTGTCACACGATTATAAAATTGCACTGACAGAAATTTAATCACAAGTACTAAACACGAACATTCCAAATCAAATTATCACATTTCTCCATTTGTAATGATTTTCAACATATCCATGACATGCTTAACTTCCCTGATCTGCTTAATTACAAACTCTCCATTAATCCCTGTCATGTCGTCCTTGTCAGCACAAATGTGATTGGCACAGCCAGACATTGGTTAGTTATTTTGATATGCCAATTAAAAGCCAAGACGTAGACGTAAGCCAAGCAAAAAGCTATAGTTATCTTAAAAACGATTGTCTGTACATGCAGGTCTGTGTTGTTTTCTAAATCATTGTATTAATTTGCCATATCTGGTAACAACAACATGGCTTATTATTACAGCATTCTCAATTCTGACAATGTATGTTTGTCAGACTCCAAGTACAAAACCATATAATCTTTAATATGTCACTTATATCTTGTTTATAAAGCGGCATTTAGAAGATTGGCACATAAAAAAAACATGAGTCACATGACTAAGATGGATTTTCAACTTCTGGGTATACAGGATTTCCAGAAGTTGAAAATCCATCTTAGTAATGTTTTTATTACGGTATGTCACTTATATGTTTATTACTGCTTATTGCACAATATAACCGAAACAAGAACAGCTAACAGACAGACACAGGCCATACCATAATACATCCTGTTACGAGCATATAAATATCAATCTCAATGAGTCTTTCCTTCTTTGGAAATACACTACTTGTGTAAAGGTACTAAGTTAAATTAGAGGAACTAATGATAGATTTAGGAACTTAAGTCCTTCAGAACGATCAATCTGCCGCAGACAATCTTTATTTATGGCATGGTTTCATGATTATGGTTCCAACATTTTCTCCTATCCAGAATTTCTGTCTGCTTGCTCTGACAATATTAAATAGTCACCAGACTATTTGAAGTGCCACACACCAAACCAAGGAATAAAATCTCTTACTAATGCTACTAGTCGAACGTGACTGTTCTGAATGGTGAACGACAACACATTGGATTCCCTCGCCCCCAAAAAAGATTATCTTGCAATGTTTGGAGTATTTTTTTTTTGTTTCATTCTTTTTTTTTTTTTAGAGTGAAAAAAACACTACATTTATATCCCATTTCGTCTTCTCACAAAACAAACAGGCTTGAACTTCGATCTTTTGATTATTTTAGAAGATACAAGTGTTTTATGTTTTTGAGAGACAGATAGTGCCTATATGTGTCAGACAACGTTACCCTATTAAGGGTTTTTCACCAACACGATTTCAATATAAAACCTTAAGCATTCAAAGTGAAACAAACCATAGGCATTAAGTTTCGTTATTTTATTTGCATCAGCAAGTACAATGATACAATCAGTTTAATCAAACACTTCACATCAACAGCTGTTCCACAGAAATCTAAAAACATCCAATAGATTGTGATGTTTACAATATTATAATCTAGTACATTGAAATAGAGGAATGACAGTCTATTTTTGGCTTCATTGTATGCACAATTGTAGTTAAATCAAAAAATACATGTTGAAGCGTAATTTTTTTCCTAGGTTATAGTTGAAATATAACACTTTTAATTCAGCTATTTTTAAGCCATTACATTTGGTTCAAGGCGCAATTTGTTTTTATTGGCATGATCTTTGAAGGAATTATTTACAATGCCTAATGTTTCAACTGTACCAAAGATCAATAGGGATGGATATGACCAATTGTTTCTAATCATTTTTTTAGGTTAATCAAAAGCTTAATTGTTCCATTGCTAGAATCAAAAGATTACGTTAAACTGTTTGACTTTTGCATGCATATATATTACCTATCACAAAAAGACAAAAGATGTATTATTATGACAATCTAATGTAAAAATGACGCCAAAATTTACGTCAGATTTAATCGTATTATTTATCATTATAAAAAGCTTTAATGTAGTCAGCTGGCATCACTTTAACTACTTAATAAACCACTAGTCTTTAACATTGAATGTATAAAATAAAAAACAAGATGATGAAATAAGTAAGTCAGCATAAAACAATCAAATCAATAAATATTTCTTACATTTTCAAAAAATATAAACTCATAGGACTTCATAACATCAAGCATTACGCTGCATTAGTCTAATGAGGATAAAATTAAGATATATTAAATAATAAAAGGAAAATTATGCAGTAGCTTCAATAATATTTTACGACAATTTTGTTTGAAAAAGAAAACTAATTAAAAATTTAAAAGAGAAGAAAATTAATCACAGCAACAGGTAAGAAAATAAAACATAAAACTTAACCAATTAAGCTAATAATCAATTTTACATGTAGCATGATAATAATATAGGTCAAGCATATATACAAACACTTTCAGGCTTCAGACCATCAAACACTTCATTTGACATATTATTAGCGCCGGGTGATTATACAGGTGAACTAAAAGCAATAGAATTTTAAAACTGTCATCTCCCAGTTAAAAATAATTGCAAAAAGTATGATAAACAGTACGGGTACATATAGGTGATGTTGAGCTTTGGAGAGTAGGAGGGGTACAGAGGAAAGTTAACAACAATTTTCACATTATAAACCATTGATGGGCATTCACAGGATTCCATCTGTAGCAACTTTAGGGGATCCCCCACATTTGTATCCTTTTGATTAGTCGAGATCTTTTTAGGCAAATTCATATCGACCAATCAAAACACCGCAAACAAGGGGAATCCCCTGGAGTCGGTTAAAATCGCACCTGGTGAATGCAACTTTACACATAAGGCATAGGTACAAATATCACATAACTTGTACATTTTGTGGGAGTAAAGACAGCTTTTACACATTAAAACTTTATTAATTTTTTTTTGTTTAATATTTGTATGCACATTGCTATAGTATAATGTTTATTACAATTTATGGGATAAAAGACAATTTTAACAAATTCAAAATTTATTAATTTATTTTGTTGAAATATTTGTATACATATAGTTAGATATTACATAAGTTTAATGTTTATTACAATTTGTGGGATTAAAGACAATTTTTTACAAAAAAAAATGTATTAATTTATTTTGTTTAAATATTTGTATACACATAGCTAGATATTACACAAGTATAATGTTTAATATTCCATAATTAACCATCTTCATAGAACAGCAAAGTGAAGTTAAGATGGATTGATTGATAGGAGTTTTACGTCGTACTCAATGTTATTTGACTTGACAGCGTGCCAGCACAATGGGAGAAGGAAACTGGCTTCCTGATGTCTCTTAGCTCAGAGGACACCAGGGCACCTGAGGCTCCCGAACAACCACCCACAAGTGAAGATGGATTGATTGATTGATTGATTTGTGTTTAATGCCGTACTCAAGGGTATTTCACTTATATGACAGCGTATTCCAACAGTAGACAGTGACTCTTAACGCAACCATGAAATGTTTAGTCACTTTAGTGCTTTTGCTGTTGGAAAGATAATTTTCCTCCATTGCTAAGTATGACAGCATGAATATAAACTGGACACATACATGTACTGCTATTAGACAGAGGGCCAAGTAAAGATGGAAATAGAGGGTTTATCTGTACACATGAAATAGAAAGGAGTTTAGTTGTTTAAGATTTCCACAAATAGTCAGTAAATAAATAAATATGTGACCAGCCAGAGGAAAGGGACGTATGAAGGGGTTTCAGGACAGTAGTGCAAAGTGTTATAACATCTTTTTTTCTTTCTTTAAATACATGAGTACTTCCTTTACCTATGAATGGTCACAAGTAATGTCCAAATTACAACACAAGGCTGATACAATGACAAGTTCCCAGAATTGGCACTGGGAACTCTCTTTTATTTAGTTGCTTAACATGTTTCTTTAGTTGCTTTTCATTTAACATCATACTCAAAGGTATTTTGCTTAATTACTATCATGCATAGCTGGTAATCAGTATAAAACTGAGAGGAAACCTTGCGAAATACACCATGCGATCTCTGCAGCCTTCTGCAACAGGGATAAAATAGCTATCAGCTAGTAAACGCTTCAACCCCTAACCAATGCCGGTTGTGGTGTGAAAATAATTCAATATACATTTAGCTGATATTTTCACCAAAACACTTTAAAAATGTAATTATCTAATCACTGCATCAATAAATGTTTTATAATCATAATCAGAAAACTTTATCTACATATCACACAAAGAAGAGGTAAAAGCTGGCTAAAGGAAGGACTCAAATTGTCTCAAAGCAATAACCGATAATGCATAACATTTGAAGCAAACTATCTAAATAAATAGGCCAACTACAAATCTACCTGAGGTAAAAAGCACTAACAATTCAGTCTATTTCGTGTGTAGGTAAACACAGTGCAAGTTTATTCACAATTGTCTTACGTAAATATAAAATCAAATGTAATCAAAATATTCTCCAGAGTTGCATTGCAAATAAGTCTAAAATAAGCTTTCTCAAAATGCATACAGTGCACAAGTAAAAATAAAAATAAAGCAAAATATAAAAGAGGAAAGGTTTAGAAAACAAATCATAATATCATTAATTAATCAGTGTAAATAACATCACCATGAAGAAACATTTATGAAACTTTTTATGAAAATTAGTACAAAAGGACAATATAATAATTAGTTAATATCAACTTGAGATGAAAATTGAAACATAAATGTGTGCAGTATACATCATATTTCCAGAAAAAAAATTGTTATTCAATATCAATAATTCGTTATAATGAAATTACCCTATTAAAGATATGCTTGATAAGTTATTTATATTTTATCTTTATTTCTAAAGGTGCGTCCACATGGTGTGATTTGTAGCACCGACTTCCTATGAATTCCCCTGGGTTAGAGTGCTTTCATTTGTCGCTATTTGTCTCAACAAATCAGGTCAAATGGAATGGTAACTAATTTGGGGAATCCCCAACAGTAATTAGTACAAATCTGATATGGTGAATTAACCCCAGATAGAAATACAAAAATCTTACGACATAATCTATTTTTCTGCATTTCTTTAAAATAGATTTATTCATATATGTATTTATGGAAATATCAGAAAAAACTATGAGATATATATTTTTTTATCATAGGGCATATATTTACACAAGTGATAATCATAGGTAGACAACCAATGCAACATGATCTGCATGAAAATGAGTATTTGCAAATTAAAAAAAATAAATTATTAAAGTTGTATTAATATGCTATAATGGAATGAATACAATAAAAGCAGAAACTTCCAAACAACATTATCAACTGTATTGTGTTGAGAAAATATCTGAAACAAAAATACCCTATGTTCCAATAAAGGTATATTAACTAATGTCAAAGTGTATTAAATGACGTCAAAGTTTATTTAATAATGTAATTCCCGATTTCAACTGATCTTATCATCTCATCCTTTATACAACATATAATAAAAACAAAAATTACTTTCAAAATAATTTTTCCTAAATTCAGTTATTACATACCTTTTTTTGCACAAATTTATGATAATTTATCATAGGTACATGTAACAGTACAATTTATTTGATAACATGTTTCTGTATGTTATAGTTTATACATACAACAAGAGTATATCTTCTTTTAGAGGCATATAGAAGTCGAGACACTTAGAATAACGTAAGATATTGTGTATTACAACTTCTGGTATATTTCAAAGTTTCGGCTAGATGCTAAAATCATTTTAAAGCTACCCATAGAATCCAATCTCTGACTGAATAATATAGAACAGAAAGAATACAATTAATGCACATTGTATTGTACATTCAGACAACACTTATTGCATCTTTGCTAACGAAGGGTTTTATTCCGAGCTACTCTTCTATACAGCCCTTGACGGATCAAGCGTTTAAAAGAAGAATGTACAATGGCACCCTCTGTTGAACGAGGTGATCTAGGTTCGAGTTAACTCCCCATGTTAAAATTACATTAAACCAACCAGATTGCGCTTACAACTTTAAAAAGTGGAAATGGCATCACCCAAACTACTCGATCGATGAACTCACATAAAATTTGCGAGATATTTTTAGAAAGTTGACAGAACACGAACACAGGTCTTTTACAATCCAAAAACAATTACTCTACCGCCTTCTCAAAAAAAAAAAACACAAGACAGTCCCTGAAACTTTTATTATTGAACCCGCCCCCTTTTCGACCATAGTGGAGTATTCCCTTAATGTGTTATCTGAGTGGTGCCTACAACTTCCGAGGCAGCCAATCAGTTGCGTGGCTTTATATTCCAGTTTTATAGGTTTGATCCGCCAGGGGTTGTAATGTAGAATGTAGAGTACCTCGGAATAAAACTCTTGGCCAGCGAAAATTGTTTGTTTGTTTGGTGTTTATCGTCGTACTCAAGATTATTTCACCTTGTGATGACTTATATTAATTATTATTAATTTGCTGTGCCGGTGTGTGGTGGAAAACCGAGAAGAAACATCGTAAAAACCACCCCGGGAACTCCGCAGTCACTGGAAAATTTCCCTTATATACCCAAGGTCCACAGCGGGGATCGAACCCATTCCGGGTACAGCGAAGGGGGCTCCGTAGTCCAACGCTCAACCACGGAGCCACGGCGCGGCCCCTGGTAGCGAAGATGCACTAATTGTTGCAAAAACAAATTTGACCTTTCTCCTTGAAAACTATTAGCATTTAGGCCGAAACGTCCGCTGAAAATATGCCTGAAGTTGTTATCCATAATATCTTATGTTATTCTAACAAGACTATACATAGAATAACACAATGGAACTTGTAAAAATCAAATAAACGTTTTTTTTTTGTGGTTTCAGAGGGATACTTGTTTTTAAAAATAAGTCATTTTCATCTAGCTACAGCTGTTATTTATGTGATTAAATTTAGAGAAAATAGTTTTCTTTGAGGTGCAATTTTCACTGACAGTTGTCCTAAAGAGAGGACATAAGGGAGACCATTCTGATATGAAGACTAGACTTGAAGAGTTATATCCCTTTTCAACTGTTTTCCACATGAGCATCAGTGGTCATATTTACACTTCCTGTTGAACCATATGTAAATGTACCAGCCTCAGGCATCTCTTCGTCTGCAGCTGCAGACTCCGATAAAACACTTGGCACAAACGACTGAAATAATAATAAAAATATCATAATATAAAACTAGTAAATTTAGCAAGAAAACAAGAGGTGAGTGTGCCAAAAATGTATTCAATGAAATATTTTGGTGTCGTTTAGAAAGTGACCGTTAACAGTATTTTCGTTTTTTGGGGATAACACTCTTTGATACTGAGTAAATTCTAGTTCAGAAAATTTTGCAGGCCGAGACCCTTGCGGGAATCGAACCCACGACCCTCAGAGTCGCAGAGATGCAATATGCGCTCAAGGATTAAAAATCCAAACAAGTGTACAAAAGTTGGTGCAGAAAAATCAGAAAACTTAAGTTTGTATAATTGGGGTTTTACGCCGTACTCAAGGTTATTTAACCTATATGATGGCGTGCCAGTCCAATCAGTGAAGGAACCACGTAAATGACGATTAAACGGTTTTGGTGTTTTTAACTTTTTTTGGGGAAGGTCAAATGTTAAAGGGGAAGAAAACAAAAAAACTAAGTTTTGTTCAAATAATAGAAGACCAAACCAAGATGTTTATAAAACTGCCGTTACATTTTTTGCAGAGTTCATCGTTTTCCATTTGACAAATGAATTGAAATACCAAGGTAAAATGTATGGTGGACTTTCTATTCCATGTTTGATTTATTTCCTTTTTGTAGATAATAATAACCAAAAATTAATCAAAATTTAACCCCAGCGAAAGAGAAACGTATAAATAAACAGAATAAAGCTAAATACAATGCACACCACCCTAACATACAGGTGTTCTGGTGAGATGATCACTACAGGAAATGTAGCATTAAAACTCCACCATACATTTAACCTCGTATTTCAATTCAAGCGTCTTTCCGTGGAAAACGACGAATTCTACAATAACTGTAACGGCAGTTTTATTAACACCTTGCTATGGTCTAAAATTTGAGTATAACTTTGGTTTCTTGTTTTATCCCCCTTTAAAATAGGGCAACAGGGTTTGTTTCACTTCGATCCAATTTGATCATTGTAATGAGCAAGTGTTATACCCACCCTATCTGCAGGCCCATCTGATTCTGTCTTGGTACTGAAAGGCTGAAATGAAAGAGTCAACAAACTGATGTTAAGAATCCTCACATACAATAACAATTATAAAAGGTGTTTAAAGGTGTTTAAAGGTGTTTAGTACAGGAGAAAATCATAAATTACAAAAAGACATAGTAAACTGCCCCACTACATCTATACCTACCTTACAATTTAAACCAGTAAATAAATGATAGGTGCAATTTTCACCTTTCATCAGACAGTTTAATAAAATATCGTTTTAATATTGCACCAGATATTTTGTTATTATGTCAGATAATTTGCTATGTTATCAGACAATTTAAAAGTACATTTAAAACTGTATAAGACACTTGAAATCACACCAAATACTTTGAGACAATTCATAAACATCAAGCCATCTATAGCAAGGTTCGAAATGGAACACATTGCATGGATGGTATTGTTCGTCAAAATTTTGCATCTCCAAAGAAAAAGGTCTGCTTGTTTGCTTACCAAACTGCAGTTTAAACAAATAATTTATTTTCACAATGCCTTGAAGGCCCAAAAAAAGTTTCATATTGACTATTCTTTATACTTGCAGACTTAATTCTACTTGATACAAACAGACATACAATGCTGGTGCACAAGTCACACTCACGAGTCATGCCATCATTTAATTTGTAACTGTGTGATCATAAAGGTGTGGTCATGCAGCAAAAGGTTTCAATTGTGTCCAGTTAAAAGACGGACAAACAACTCAATTCATATGGCCTCCGATTCTTCTCTTACTTTCTGGGGCGTGCTGGGGATTTATTTATGTTCTGCTGTTTGCTTCTCACAGGAAGCAATATGATGTTTATATTCGGCCAGCCAACCTTGGCACAGACAACTACAGTTAAATTCATGAATTGTTCATCACACCCAACACAAAGTAATGGGTAATACAATATACATTAGTCATGCAAATATAATTACCCGCTAAAAAGTCAGTAATCCATGTCACCACAAAACATAAGAAGAATAAAATTCCATGCCACAACCTTTACCTCTATCTATACCCATGCCACAACCTTTACCTCTATCTATACCCATGCCAGTGAAAATGCTATTAGTTGCAAATATAAGCAGACTTTACACAAAACTTTCACCAAATGACATACATGTACATTTATACACAATGTAGACCACAACAGCTTCAATAGGTAAAATGAATTATCTGATTGTTTTATGTTCAGTGCTGCACATATGGTAATGTCAACCATAAGAAGATGGTGTTTTTTCGTGGAACTGCTGCCTTGCTGAATTTATTATTTATTATTTCCTTGGTGTTTACATTCAAACCCATGGGTATTTCATTTATATGACTACTTTGCATTCCTGGCCGGTGTATGGTGGGAAATTGGGAAACCTCGTAAAAACCACCCTGATATACCCTAAATGCTCGACAAATTCGACCCCCTTTACAACTTATAAAACTATATTTTATGAAAAGGGTGAGAAGTGTAGACGTGCAATTTAGAAAAGTGATGAAGTTCAGACTTTTAAGTTACCAGAAAATGTAAGTTTTAGTTCCAAATGCACACTTAAACATTCAATAAATTACTAAAAGTTTGTGCTCTTAGAGGTCGAATTTGTTGAGGATTTAGGGTACTTTAACCATCACCAACTATAGATTTAAGTGATATATGACATACATGTACGCCTACTGGCTACAGGGATATAGAAAGCTTGGTGCAGTTGGGTTTTTAATTACCAGTATCAAGTTATAAATTAATATATGTTTGAAATTTGAGATTTATGTTAAAGATATGATAATATTAACTTAAAATGAAATATGAAATGAAATATGTTGATTATATTTATAAGTAAATGGCAAACTACTACTCCCACAAACAAGCCCATCAACCATACCAACCTCATTCTCATCACTAGGTGACCTTGACCCCCCAAAGCGACCTGCATTCTGTGCACAAATGGTCAAGGTCAGAAGGTCAATTAAAACATTCATCAATGTATTGTTCTTAATTTAGTAATAGAAACATTCAAATAATCAGGCATTAGGTTTGCGTCAATGTTCAACCAAATCTATTTTAACCATTCAATATTAAGTATACCTCAATTTTTAAAACAAGTTGGATTAGTAAGAAATACTTTGACTTAGAACAAATTACCTACAGGGCCAATTGTTCAAACCTCATCTAGCCAAGCAGTCATTTAGATGACATCAGACTCACAGAGATTAACATTTTTGGCGTTTACTGTTGTACTCAATGGAATTTAACTTTTACGAAGACAATGCACAGACAAAAGCCACATACAACTTCCCTTGTATGACTGAATGTTTGACAAACAGCTTCTCACCTGTTCAATGCATCAAAGGAAGATCAGCAGGATGTTTTACCAACTGAGCAGCCCAGGCTCATTTGTTTCTTTGATTGGGGTTTTACACCGTATTTAAGGTTATTGCACTAATATGAAGGTGTGTCAGCCCAATGGTCTAAGGAACAGTATTTTCGTTTTTTTGGGATAACACTCTCTGATACTGAACAGATTCCAGTTCAGAAAATATTACAGGCTGAGACGCTTGCGGGAATCGAACCCATGACCCTCAGAGTCAGGCACTGAGTCGCCAGCAGTCAATGCCGGCCACCTAAACCACTCAGCCATCCGAGCGTTAAGTCATATCCTAACAGGACAATGACAGGACATACAGTATAACCGACATGAGCCTTAAGTTTATGTCATATCCTAACAGGACAATGACAGGACATACAGTATAACCGACCTGAGCCTTAAGTTTATGT
>JAVFBZ010052652.1:0-10182 GCA_032466195.1 Katharina tunicata
AAACGTTCGGTTGATTTCGAAACAGAATATATGTGTGTCCAACACAGAGACGTCTTTTGGAACGAAAGTGGACCAACAGTAATCTTATTGTATAATCTTCATTTTCGTATAATTAAACCAGCCGTGGCTAAGTTTGTGGCCCCCTTCGACCATATTTCTATAAAAGTTCCCGGCAGCTGCGGGGATTTGTTTCAATGACTGATCAAGGTACAAATTTCATGTTGTAAAATCTACGCTTTATCTTGCGTCCGAGTTGCAATTTAGCAACTCATATACTGTAAAAACAGAAGTGCTTCAAAGCAAAACAGAACACTTCATCAACTAATTGTACATTTAAACACCTAATGCGCATTATTAAACACTTCGTTTGTAATTTTAAACGTTGAGTGTTTATTTTTATGCACATAAAGTGTCTTCTTTATTTACAGTGTAATTGCTACTATAATGCCGAAACAGAATATATTATTAGAATCGCCTTTTCAGTTTTTATTATTCAGGTTTAAATTAAATATTAGGAATCTTAGAATATAATCATGGCACTAAAGAATCGATCTGAGCGTTGTTTAAATGAGACGGCATTCTGTACAACAATCAAATACATTTAAAATAATAGAGGCTAAAACTGAACCATGTTTTTAACCTTTGACTTTGAAAGAACACTTTTTACATTGAGGTTTAAGTCTTACGTAAAATAGGCTCCCTGGTTATAACCCACTCTCATCTAAAAGGCCATTCAGACTGATACTGAACTTAGTTTTCATTCTTTTGTGCAAATCAAAATTGGATCACTAAAGATGGTTACGGTTCAGACCTGGCAGGGCTATTATCGTCCTAATCACTTCCGGGCTTACAAGAGTTATCGTCCGTGACGAAAAGATGGATGGAACGTCATTATACCTCATCACAATCTGACAGAAACAGACAACAGACATTCATCATTCTGACGAAAGAATAATGAACAATTGTATTCTTACCCGCTTTATCTGACGTAGGACCTATCTGGAAGGAAAACAGGAGCGAGTTAAAAGAAATAGTAGAAATGCTTTTTTTGTATCATTTCCTTAGAAACTATCTAGACAACATTTGCCTAGAAAAACGGAAGATATAATGAAGGCTATCCAACATATCTCCATAAGAGTATCGTAAAGAAATAGTGTTCAAACAAGTGCTATTGAGAGAAGTTCAATATAAATAAATTTAGTGCGTTTTAGCAGACTAGGCCAAAATCTATCGTTAAAACGTTTCTTTGGATTTCTTTCTATCTTGCGGAAATGGAATTGTTTTGTACTCAGTGACCTAAGTCTTGAGCCGATAAACACAACGACCATACATCCTTTGCAGATAAGATCAGTAAATAAATCATCTTAAGGCCATTTATAGTGAAGTCTGCTAGATTTATAGTCAAATCAAATTATTTTGATTCACAAAAGTAGTGTTCATACAGATATATGACCGGGATCGACAGATAATGAGGGGCTTAGATGCCATTATTCAGAAATTAAAGGCGATGTTACTACTATGAAATATTGATTTAATACATTAGTATTATGCTTCGCACAATTCTAGGTGCTTGTTCCAGAAATAATTTTTGAACCTGGACCGCTGATCTCCTATTGATAGTGAACTTTGTGTTCCTGGAGTCTGTACAAAATGCGTTTTTTTCACTAATGTCCATGGTTTCTCTATAACGTCGGTACTTCGTGGGATGGTCACTGGAGGGACATTGAGCACAACCGCTGCAAGTGTCTTGAGCTGATAAACACAACGATCATAACATAAACAATGTTGACAAAGTTTTAAGGCTGCGAATTAGTTTTAACCATAGTGCTTGATTTCGTTTGCGCTTACGTTATAGGCAAACTCCAGTTAATCATATCAATTACACTAACAGAACATGCTAACCTCATGTAAGCCAATCTCTCTCTCTCTCTCTATCTGGAAATAAGTCTGGCTTTACAAAGGTTATCCTTCACACTCCCTCTAATATAACATCAATCAACGGAGGGATACAAGCGGGTTTGCCCGTAATGGCCTTTGTACAATGTGGTCAATATTGTCTATTATAGCATGACCATGAATTGGCCAAAAGGTCACTGGTGGTCAGTAAAATCGATGTTCTATTATATAAATTGACAGAACAATTTAAAGCATTTTAACTTAAATTATTTTATAGGATGCTCGTTAAATCGAATATTGCTTTGTTAAAAGTTTTATTTTTGGCTTCGACCAATCACTGAAAATGTTAAATTGACAAACACTTGAAACCCTCTTGAGTGCGACGTCAAAAAGCAATGACGCAAAGGATGGTCTAGAGTGCTTTCAACTAAATGGCACCAATTTCATTACATCTTCATTTTACCTTTGAATTAGTTTATATAAATGTACGACATTTAATATGATAATTGTGTAAAGAACTTAAGTAAAATAATTCACAATGATGGAGAAAGATTTCGCATTCTGGTAAACTTGAACAAAAATTTCATAAAATCGACCCCATTGTCTGCTACTAATGTTACTGTTACTAACAAATTGATTTCCCACTTTAACCTCATTTTACCGTATTTCTCTGGATCAGAAAGGAAAACCAATTGACTTCTTTTGCCATCATAAGTCTCAGGCTTATTACGTCTAAGGCTTTCTTCTCCTTCATATCCCCCACCTTAGGTTATTCAATATATGTTATTGTATTGTATTGTATTTATTTCAGAAACTTACAGACCAATGGCCCACTTACAAGTCTGATAACAGGTAACATGTAATATTAAAATATGTGGACGGTAACTTCGAGCTACAACTTATGTTAACAGTAACGTGGCCTAAAATCTCTTTGTAAACAGTCAGACGCGTTGAATTTTAAAAATCGCTGAAAATCCATTTTTACTGTCAGACCAAAAGTACATGTAACTATTGTCGTATTTTACATGGTATTAAATGTCAACAAAAGTGATCAACTCTCAAGTCCGCGTTACTCCCAAGCCTTACCCCAAAGGGATTGACTTGGTTGTGGTAAATGAAAGTCATTATTCACTAATAAATGTACTGTTAGTTCCATAAAAAAAAAGTAATATCAAGATACCATGTTCATTGTTGTGATAAGGCTTGTTTGCTTGTTTGAACTTAAAATCTCACCGAGTTTTATGTAAAATTTACCAAGTCTGCGTTTGATGGAATATCGACATAAGAATGCGTTTAAAATGACGCAGAACAGACGGACAAAAACCATCCGGTCGATCTCCTCAGCCAACGGAACTTCCTTTGTATTCCTTAGTTCAACACTTAAACAATTGAGCCACGTAACTGCCATTTACAGGCACACAATCACGTCCTAAACAGTTAGTAAATAGTTGGTTAATTGCTAAATAGAGCACTGGTTAAACGGATATTGATAATGCAATATATTCCAACAAATTTGTTTGACACTTTACTGCATTCGTCTGGATCATGAAGGAAATTAAATTGAGTCTTCGTCATCATTAGTCTCATGAGTCAAGGCTTTCTCCTCCTTCATATGGCTATTAAAACTAAATCGGCTACCGTGTGTATTCTGAGTAAATTCACTAGGATGATCAAAACATCTTGAAAGAGACAATCTGATTCTACTTCAACTGGCTGTTCATGAGCCAACTCATTAATGGACCCAAGCACAGGTCAAGATGGTGTACTCACACTGCCTCTGGCTTTCAAAGTGTTCCACTTCATATAATTTCCAAGGGTTGGTTATCTTTACCAGCGTTTTGGAACGCAGGTAGAAGAAATAGCTGTTGTTAAGGCGATACATAGATAGCTAGCCAATGTATTCGATACATTTAACAGACTGACCACTAACAGATGCTACATTTGCGCCTGATGAAGACAAAAATACGATCGTAAAATACTATTGAGAGCATAAAAAGAATTGGTGTCCAATTTTCAGTAAATGGTATTCGATACATTAAGAGTTTCCCATATATTTATAAATACTACACAAAAAATCTTGGTTTGGATTTCTTTAAATACGATCAGATCTGAGTAGACATTCCCCTGTTGGAATTCAAAGCAAAAACAAACAGTTTAAGTTACGTCACGTCAACAGACGAAGGTTAAAGTCCAGAATGATTGATTGATTAAAAATCTTGCAAGTTAAAGCCTCCCCGGATCAACTCAAATCCCCTGAATCCGGTTTCGTGTCCCAATCAGACAGAGGAACAAACAGTTTGTTCGTGAAAAAAGACCAGCTAGAGGCTAACGTCGTTGTAGAAATAATACGAAACTGAAGCAAAAGTGTTTAACAATCCAAAACACGGTGATATTATAGAACGTGGATTGTCTCTGTTAACGCCGCGAATTAAAATTTACCACATTCCGCCGAGATTAAAGAACACGTAGTCTGCAGAACGGTTGTTCGCTGGATAAGGTTTTCGTATGCAGAGAAACACAAGTGAGTAAATTATTAAACTGCCGATCAAACCATACCAATTTATACTAATAGTTTACCATAAAACAGATAGAATGGCAAAAGATATTATGGAAAAACAACTTCTGATATGTTTTCGGTAAACAAACAGAGAATAAGATTAGATAAACAATGTACACCAACGAGAAATATAAGGGTATAGTTAAGTATTTACAGTTTGGCCGATTAAGAAAGTGTCCATTTGGCAATATTCAATTTCGGATACATTGTTTAGGGGCATAAGGAACCCAATTTGTGATAGTGTCCTGATTTTAGTCCAGAGAATTTGTTGTAGTGTCGTCTGTGTGTCAAGTGTTGTTTAGGGTGGTTTCTTTCACCAAATGGGCTGGCACGCGGTCACATGATTGAACAAGTCTTAAGTACAGCACAGAAACCAAACAAACTTACTATGACCAGACTTATTTGATCTTTATGCTTTTCCGTGAAGAGAGAGCCAATCTACCCGTTAGTGTATTATGAATGTCACGAGCTATCCGTGAAGCCACCATTAGGACCATCCCAGCTATCATCAAAACTGTCAAAGTGATAAGACATTGAAGACATAAGGATCAATTTAAAAAAACTTCAAATCGATAAGGCAGTCGGGGAATACTGATGTTGGCAGTATTTGACTCTGGTAATTTCCCCACATGCAGTTATGAGACACATTCGCTGATAGAGCTTTTCTTGGAGCTATACTTGACGGCAATGTGATAAGACATCACATCTTTGCCTGTAATATTTCTTACTTCCTGTCATAAAAAATACTAAAGATTCCGCTGAACCGTACAAGCACTTGTAGTACTGGAAAAGAGCATAATGGATGAAAATTAACACTCAAGACAATGCTGTGAAGGGTCTTTGAGGAAGATTGGTCATGCTGATTATCGTGTGTTTAGAGGAAGTGGTTTATTCCGTGGTCATTAGCAGTACAATCTCCCTGATCGAATTTGGTAAGAAATGATCGATCAGTGGTCGGGCGGTGTGTGTTTGTTGGTGGTAAAGGGTATGTCCCTTAAATATCGACTGTTACGAGCAATTCTTGGGCCTGTAACCTATACTCGCACAGATCCATTGATTAGCCAAGAATACATAAGGTCAACGTTGTTGGAAATAGTACCGTTCTAGAAAGTAAATTTCTATTTCCATTTCCACAGAACGCTATCAGCCGAGCTTAGAATTTACGTTATATATCCCATTACGTCTATCCCGTGAATAAGCACTAGGAAGGAAGCCAAGCCTTACTTTGATTTTGGGAAGGACGTAAACTGTATTCTGGACTTCCTTTTGCCTGATCCCTTTGACACATCGTTTTCCGCTTACATACATGAGTGAAACGCAATCATATCCAGCTTTATAAAATCAGTGATGCATTTTCCTATTTATGTCGATAGTTTGGCATGTTTTAATCCATCTGTGATGAGAAACCTAGGGACTGTCGATAACCATTAAATCAGTTCAGGACTCGCTAGATTGTCGTCAACAGGAGGTAACAACATGTATCCACACAAAAGGATTTATTTAGTGATCATACTTACACGCAATCGAATAAAGTCGCCTTTGGTATTATCACTCAATATGCAACGGTTTTGGATTGGACATGCTAAGGTTTCTAGAAAACACATTTAAAGGCTTTATCACGTTATAATGGAAGTTAATTTACGAATCCTTTATCCTTTGAATGCCCAATACGGGTAGGTAAGTAAAACAAAAATCATTTCAGACATGTTTCGTGCCCTTATCAGTTTAATGTATCCATTGAGATCAAATAATCTACACATGCCCAGAAGCTCAGAAGATGTTCAGAAGCTGTCATTCGCTTGTAGCAAAGTAATTCCTTCTGAAACATTTAACTGTCACTTACTGTTCGCGTTGAAGTATCGGGTTAGGCTACCTCAAACATGTTTACCTCCTCTGTTAAAGAATTACATGAATAACACAGCCTATAATCATGATGTTAAAGTGTTTTTTTTTATAAAGTTTCTTCTGAGTGGTATTTTTACTGTCTAGACGTTACAGTGTAACAACTCTAAAGGGAAGGGCGGCCATTGCCACTGACGGAATTATTTTGATGAAAGCGTCTAGTCGGCTAAAATACAAGTATTGCCCATGGTATAATAATATCAGCCACAAGTGAATTAACTCCGTAATTTTGGCTGAAATTCGGCAGTCAAGATTTTGTAACTTATAGCGGGGTAAACTGTTGACGCATTCGGAATCGCCTAATACAAAAGCGTTTAAAGGTTCCCGTCGTGGCATGCAGTATTAAGTAAAAATGAAACAAAGAAAAGCTGCGGGTTCACAAGACGGCACCAGTTGAATTTATTCGCATCCTAGATATTAGCGATAAGTATAAACAATAAGGGAAGAACATCCAAACAACAAAATACAACAAACACAAATAACCAGGTTCAAACTATTAATCTATTTGGATAGCGGCTATAATCAATAAACCTCGAAGGTTACGTGGATTTAAATGGTCTAGTCGAACTTGTCTTAACTGACCAATGTAAACAAAGTTGGATTGTAAGCCTTCAAAATTCGTCCAAAAGTAGATTTTACTAATTTTTTTAAAATCAGTAGATTTATTGAAAAAGGCGGCAAAATGTACTCAAAGTAACGCAATTGAATTAAAAATTAAACTACAATAAATAGATTTTTGTTAGAAACAATCCGTTATGGCTACATCACACAAAGTCAGCAACAACCAGTATTTCTATATTGCTACATATTGAAAACAATGTCGTTAAAACTTGAATATGTTTGAAATTACTGCTAATTGGAAGCGTAGAGAAATTTCAAAGTTTTTAATCACCAATGGCAATTCGATTTAGTCAATGATAAATCAACAAGAAACATTTATTACACAGGATACAATTTTACCGGCGAAAATTAACTTCTTTTTGTTAATTAAATTTGGGTAATTTGTCTGTTTTGCATCATTACATAAAATAAATTTAACGACGGGATGTCTTTAGAGCTAACTGTAATACTTTATCATATAAGATATTTTTTCTAAATTTTGCAAATGATATATTTCTTTGTGATCGATAATTAATTGCCGACTTTCTTTGGTAAATCCGAATGTGTATTTGTGCGCTATTTAAATGCTGTAATTAGATTTGTTTGTTTGTTTGATTGGTGTTTAACGTCGTACTCAAGAGTATTTCACCTATATGACGACTTACTAATTTGCGTTGCCGGTGTATGGTGGACAACCGGAAAGAACCCTCGTAAAAACCACCTCACAAACTCCGCAGCCACCGGAAACGCTCAACCGCAGAGCCAAGGCGCAGCCCCCTGCAATAAGTCCACTGTATTTTAACAACCTGATGAACCTGATAGGTTTTTATTTCGAAGCAGTAACCCTCAACCTCACTTATCTAGAAACGAGCAAAAGTCTGTCAAATAGTTTGAGAATGATACTGTTGCAAATTATAGATAATGTGGATATGAGCTATTGAATCGATAATCTTAGAGTATTCCGCGTGCATCTGAATGCGCCGTTCAAACCTATTCGAAATGTTATTTAAGTTACCATTATAAGCTGCATTTATAACACCTGGAATAAAAGCGTTAGCTTGTAACATTGGGAAGTCCATTCCACTTAAAAACAAACAGTGCAACCACGTCGTCTTGTTAAAGCGGTAATTCATACATGTGTACGGTGGTAGCGATGTGTTGGTAATGTTAGGCATGCTCTACACTTCACTTGTTGGAAGTATTGAAAGGGCTAAATTCCAAGGTTGATCTGCCCACAATTTGTACTAACCATTGTTTTTTTTTTTTAGAAAATAATCCATCTGGTCCTTGAAGTATTATTATTCAGTTTTCTGGTTGAGCGTTGGACTGCTGAGTACCCGGGATAGGTTCGAATCCCCCTTCGGACCTAAAATCTAAAAAGGTTCCCGGTGGCTGCTGAGTGCGCGGTGGTTTTACCAGGTCTCTTCCCGGTTTTCCACCATACCCCGGCATCGTAAAGTTGTTAAATAAATTAGATATTCTTGAGTACGACGTTAAACACCCATGTAAATAAATATATCAATATATTTACTAGGATTACATGTCGGTGTCATTGCTGTATCAGTTGAAATGAAAATTTGTGTAAACCACTTCCCGGTTACTACGAGCAAAATCATTAGGCAGTAGTAATCGTATAAATGATTTACAGGTTTGGGGAGACAACATTGTCGAGAGTCATATAAATCATTAGTAATCAAGAAGGTTAGTTAATCTTAATATTAGTCGGCAATCTCAATTGCAATTTCACGAACATAACAACGCCAAAAGCCTTAAGATACAGTTAAAGACAACCTTTCGTTTTCATGTCTTTAATGGCATGAGTTCCGATAATTCAAAGTGGGCTCTTCAGATCGTATCAATGAGATTGTCTAATTGAAGCCAGTTATAGACAGGTTTCACAGATATTTTGGCGCCAACATTATTATACCCAGCATCTTCTTCAGATTTGTAAGATTGTATTTTATTATTGGGTCGATTTATTTATTTTTTTGCCAAAAATTATAACAAGACGTCTGGAAATTGAGACTCAAGAGATCTCGCGAAAAGGACAATTCGTTAAAGAGACAATTCAGTAACGTGGACAGGCCTGCTACGCACAATTCTAGGTGCTTGTTCCAGAAATTATTTTTGAACCTGGACCGCAGATCCCCTATTGATAGTAAACTTTGTGTTCCTGAGTCTGTACGGGAAGCTTTTTTTATCTCACTTATGTCCATGGTTTCTCTATAACATCGGTACTTCGTGGGATGGTCACTGAAGTGTCATTGAGCACAACCGCTGCAAGCGTTATCTTGTATGTCTATCGCTTCTAAATCTATCACACTTTTATTGACAACAAAAAATACGTAAAACGATAATGCAGTGTAGAAATGGCTCCAGCCAGGCTGTATCCGGTGTGAAGGCGATCAAATATCTGTTATAAAAATGTATAGGCTCAATTTGATGGTTTAAGTAAAGATATATGGTGCCAGTTGATTTAGCTGCACAGCCACAACAATTCCCTTCCGTTTGGATTGTTTTTACACATATATATAACACCCGTCATTTTCATGATACAAAAATGAATACAAACCACAACTTACCGGTTCAATTGTGGTCATGGTATCATCGATCTAGTCAAAACCAAATTTTGAATTGCAGTCGGAAACGCACTGGAGTCAACATTCAATGTTTATTCATTTATCAAACCTACTGCAAGAAATTTGGAAAGTCATTAGTAGCGCCGATCAAAGGGACACGTTTGTGTGTCCAACACAGAGAAGTCTGTTGGAACTCTATTGGACCAAGGGTAATCGTGTTTCTCTTATAATAAAAACCGCTTTGAACCCTTAAACAGAGTTGAGAAAAATGTTGTTAAATAAGAATTCTTTCCAATTATATCAAATGTGAACATGTGGAATAGAATAATAACAACACATTTGAGTACCTAAATTGTTGAGTGACCTTGGTAAGCAGAAATTGAAGTTGCTTGGCTTAAAGGTGTAAGAGGGAGGAGGCGGGACGTGGCTAAGTTGCTTGAGCGTTGGACTGCTGGGATAAGATAAGATAAGACGCTTTATTTAGGCTCGATAAAATTCCTTAGGTATAAATACCTTTCTTCCAGAAAGTCGAGTATGTATCTAATGTACAGACATATATATATATATTTTTTTTTTTATAAATGTAGAGAAAGAAAATTTTGCTTGCCTCCGCCGGGATTCGAACTCGGGTCTCTGGCTAGCAGGGCC
>JAVFBZ010052663.1:0-10181 GCA_032466195.1 Katharina tunicata
TGGCCACACAAGGTACTGACTTCAGCGCCCTCGTGCGGCGCTTTTCGGTGACTAATACGCATCCGCTGCCGTCAGTCTATAGCGAGAACATTACCACATACTTGTACCAACTTTAACTGTGCTACCCCCAAACATTACTGAATTATCCCGCTTTGCATTGAAGAGATTATTATATTAATATTTCACCTATGCGTTTCTTTTTTGACAGAGTATATATAATCTGAGAATCCGCAGTTGCAGTTTAAGACTTCGTCATTGCACGAGATACCGAGACATTTAATCCGTAAACCATCTGAACAAATGTTTCATACATCTTTAGCTATTGGAGATTTTGATTGATGGACATAATCTGTCCATTCTTAATATCGTGACCCATTATCTACAAGTAACTGTATAGTTCAACGACAGATGTACATTTTAAACATTTATTATAGGTCTAGCAAGAGACATTGGATCCTAAATGAATAACATGACTTCCAATGTGGGATTTTTCGAGTGGTAAATAGTTGCATTTTTTTTTGTTAATACAAAATGCTGATAATGTGGGACATTTGTATTTCATAGAGACACAATTTGTAATATTGTAGGTTTGTAATATTGTAGGTTTGTAATATTGTGGGTTTGTAATATGGAAAATGCGACAGACACAAACGCAAAGAGAGGCAAACAACAACAACACAGCAGTTGGACACCGCCTAGCTATTTATTTACACACGATGGTTTTCTGTAGGATCAGCTCATAATGCAATATGCAGATCATAAACTTTATGTAAGACGACTTCACTACCGGTAGAGAATTTAGGTCTGCCACGCGTTGCTTTAATTTTTAAATTTGATGAGGTTTAGTATCATTGGGATATATCTCCAATCGCTGTTCGTGACTTAATGTAGTATTAGAGATCGACTTTGATTTTTAGCAAAGCGGAACAATGTAGGCAATAAGCCTGATCTCGTTACGTCAAAGGAAGATATCTGTGTGACAGCTTACATGGAAATATTTTATCACACACAATGGGATTGGCCAAATCGGGTGATTCTCCTTATTGTGGTGTCATCACTCAGCCGTGATAGGTGTATGAATATGCCTAATAATCGTATATTTTGTTTGCCGGAATGCTATTTGTAACCGAATGCACAATAAACACATAAACAAGCATGGCGTCACTGAGCGAATTTCATATGGCTTTAGAAAATACGTAAAGTGTGATTAAGGAAAACCTTATGTTCTCTAGGCAAAACAGTGAATTTGTTTCGTCGACGGTTTGGGTGCTACAGGCTGTGAAAAAGTTCCGATCAAATTGGCTATGTGCGCAGTATATTTGAGGACATTCTAAAATAGAGAATCAAATCATTCTTCCTACCGTCGAATCTTTGACTCGATGGTATTGACTGGCTATCTTGGTGTTCACCTAGACAGAGTTATCTCTCTGTGTTGTCTGTAACGAGTAAGTTTATAGCCTATTAGATGGTACTGCTTCACGATTTTATCTATTTTTTCTGCTTTATACAGGCCTCAAATTAACTCGGTTCTGCAAAAGCATATTTCTCTGTTTTATTTTAAATACGGTGGTAGTAATATATAGACGATTCATTTACCAGCGCACTTTTTTGCGGAAACAGTACTACGACAAGAATGGCTTGTCATTACATCAGTGCTGGTATTCTTCTCAATCTCGAGAAAGGTACGAGCCTTTTTTAGTATTTATTTCAGTGGGGGTTGGCCATAGGCGTAAAAGGGAGATATAACTGGTAGCGCCATCTAAGACTTACAATATTATAATATGAATCAATTGGAGTATAGTGTTAGTCAATGGAATGGGTGACTCAGCCAGTTGTCTGAATAACAGATTTATCTCCCTTATTGGAAGACACTGGCGCACCCCATTGTATCCTCTTCCCTGCAGTATAACTTTAGGATCATTCATGTAATTATATTTCTATATTCAGGTTTTTGCATCGAACAAAAAGCTTACAGATTTTTTCAAAGTCCTGTCCACCAGTAAAGACCGTCAGGGAAAGGGGTTTGTCTCTACAATTGAAGGTGTGTTTTCTTAGGCTTTCCTTCTTTATTTTACTTCGACTGCTTTCCCCATAACTGTAACCGATATAAGTTGGAGCCTTACTGTGAATCTAAGGTAATATAAGTGAAGTATTCCGGTGGCTGCAGAGATTATGGAGTACTTTTTTAAGACTTCCCAGGTTTCACGATGCAGGCAACGTAAACTCGCCATATAAGTGAAATACTCTTGAGTCCGACTTTAATCACTAATCAAATTAATAAATAAACAAATCTGATGTTTCGATTATTTATTTTTGAAAATTGCATCTCTTTAACTGGCGTTTTTGGTATATCTATACATAAATGTATAGGGATACTCGTCCTTCACAGTATGTTATTTTATTGCTATGATAAGTAGACTCTCAATGTGAAGACTCGAAGTAAATCATTCTATGTTGACGGTTGACAGCTTGAATGTATTATGTATGAAACATGGCTGTGCAGAGAGAAGAAATAGACACGTAGCTTACGTCTGCTATAGCATTTACTTTGAGAGACATACGAATCTCTTTTGTATAAACAAAAAGACACGATTTTTCGAATCAGAAATTAAATTACACTTTATTAGCAATGGTTCGATCGGTACAAGTATATTTGAATTAAGCCCAGCAGCACGTTTTTGGTTTTGTACTAAACTATTATCATATTTTGTTAATAAGTAAGTCTACTTGCCAACAGGCAGTCTTGTTATAGTATACGTTTTCTTTGCAAAAGCCAACGTTTGAATAAATCATTTCAGGCAAAAGATACCCTATTTGGGGCACACAATTTCACCCAGATCAGTTGTTTAATTGGAACCCTGAATTAAGATGGTTACACACAGACCATGCTGTGGTGATCACACAGTACTTTTCAAACTTCTTTGTTGGCCAAGGTAAGTAGGCGGATCTTAGTCAGCTTATACATTTGTTTGTGTTTGACGTCATACGAAAGGAACAATGCATGGAAGAAGCTGCACCATTACAAAGTCAGACTCAAAGTCATTAAATATCATGAAAATGTCTTGTTTGAGTGGCATACAGAAGCTGGGAACATTACAAAAACATGACGGCTAAGATGGATTTTCAACTATTTAGAAGCTGGATACATCTTAGCATCTAGATCGAAACGTCGCTTACCAATATATCCAGAAGTTGAAAATTCATCTCAGTTGTCATGTTTTTATCATGAAAATGGTTATACGTAAGTGCATATGGTTTTCCACGTCGCACTTCACTTAAGAGTATTTCACTCAAATGACGACTGCAGTGGTGGCTTGTTGGATAAAACCGGTAAGACATCTCGTACTGATAAACCTAAAAGGGAAGCATTAGGGTAACAAACATATAACATGTTGTCCTCAATATTTCATGGTCTTCTTAAGAACAGTTTCTGTCACACGTTTTAATTTCATAATATCTTTTAGTTGCTTATTATAGTGATGAGATCAATTTCATTATTTTAGGGAAGCCAATGCTTTTGAATTGATACTGCATTTAGTTCCCCAAAAAAAGTCAAAAAGACTATATTGGTGAGAAAGTTTTACTCAGAAAACGAAGACTTTAGTAAGAGCAACAGTGTTTATCTACTATAGCTATTATATACAGGTTGGAAACTGACCATTTAGCATAATTGTAGAATACCGACTGGCTGAGTGGTCGTGATCGGGATTGATTTCCATATACGGGGAAAGATTTAAATTGGAATGGTTCCATATATTTTTATTGTTTTTTTCTAGCCGCAACATAGCTCAGTGGTTTGAGCGTTGTACTGCTTTGTTCCTTTGACTGTACCAGGAATAGGTTCGAATCCACCAGTTTACTTTATGTATAATAATGTTTTCCGATGTTTGTGGAGTTCGCGGGATGGGTTTATCAGTACGAGGTTTCTTACCGGTTTTCTCCAACAAGCCACCATTACAGTCCTCATTTGAGTGAAATACTCTTTAGCGAATTGCGACGTGAAATCACGTATATCGTAAAGCTGTGTAAACTATCGATTCGTTCATCTTTTTTTCAGCGAGACGAAATCAGCATTCGTTTTCGGACTTTGATAAAGAGATACTGTCCATGATCGAGAATGTACCCCGAATCTACCTAAAGGAAGACGATCCATTTCGATCGGTTTATGTGTTGAATGTTACAAAATGTTAGAATTGTCTTATTTCTTGACTTCGCCCAACTTACAAGGCATACTGTGATATTATAATATTGTGATCAGCTGTAACCTCCACACCCGTTTTGCTTCTGACATCAGGGTACAACCCTGATCAGGCGACCCGAATGACTAATAAAGAACCTAATTTTTATAATGTACTTTTTCCCTCCTTTTTCTATCGGTTTTGCAACGGATATATAGTACAGTCGAAATTCAAATTCAATCTTAAAACATTGGTTCTACGTATGAAAAAAAAAGTATTGGAATCGGGGTTGTAGATTTGGCACTAGCTGGCGAACATTTAACAATGGGTTAACATTCTTTATAAACGTCAAATTGTAGGAACTACTAGTGTCATAAAATCGGTACGCTCGAATTTACCTCGATCTTTCCTCCTTTGTCAAGACATTAGCTAATTTTTCTGTCGGATAAGTTCTTAATTCTGACTCGATTTCAGTTTAAAATTCCCTTGCAAATGAAGACGAGAACCATCCGCGAAATGAGATTAAACAGTACGTGACGATATAATCATGGCAGTCGAATCCCTTTAACACGACGTTGCATCTTCATCAAAATCATCATTAAATTTATTTTTTTTATTTTTTTTCGGGGGGGGGGGTGTTGGTGAATTCACCATCATACGGGTTTAGCTGACCTGCATGACGCCATATTATTGAAGGAAGCTTATGTAATCACGTAAAACGTCTTCCCAACTATAGATTTTCACTAATGTCTGCAATTAAACAGTACTTGGAAACCCTTGGTTAGAAAATACATTTTTGTAATCACTTCGAATTTCATATTAAACAACAGCATACAGATACTTTTAGATATGTTATGTTAATTCACAAGGGTAAATACGTTTTGTCAAACAAGTTCTATAACCTTTGAAGAGACATTAAACATATACACTTCTTCAAACGGGTAGAATATTTTAGGGTAGGCTGGATGATAATTCTGTATAACTGTGTGTAATTCCACCTTGCTGTTTGGGAAGGAGTGATTATTTCGTCGCGCTGGAAAACAAACAGATAAGATGTTTAAAACGGTCAGTCTGTGATATAAGGTTATTACATGAAGTTTAATGCTAAAGGGCATTTACTTATTTATTTGCTTGGTGTTTGGCGTCGTACAAAAAAATATGACACTTATATGACGATGACGCATAGCAAGTGTTGATGGAAAACCGGGAAGAAACCGCGGAAAAGTCCACTGGCATGCCTGCCACCATCAAATTATTTCATAGCTCTACATGGTTGGCAGGCGGGCTCGTATACCTGTGTTGTGGGACGAAGGGCAAACTCCAACCTAAGCATATAAATAACTGGGAATCCTAAATATGTGGCGTTGCTCTGAAAACGACCAAACGAAAGTATCACTTAACGTACTAATAAACAACACATACCCTGATCAACAAAAAAGTTTCCGAAGAACTGACTGACTTCAATGGCTTCCCTGGTTTGTCTGAATTTAAATTTCTCTTCCCATACAAACGCCGTTTTCTCTGGATGGAATTGAATGCCCCAGAATGGGAAATCATAAGCTGTATCACGAAAAAAATAAAAACAAGATAATTTTCTGTCACTGCTTTTTCATGACAATTAATATATATATATTTGTAAAGAGGCACAGGGATATCGACTAATTAAAACCGATAAATAATCATCATGTTTTAGATAAATTCTCAGAGGCAAATTAATTCCTTTTTTTATCAAGAGTAATCACACAAACAAAATTGAAAGTGCCGACTGTCAAGTGTTGCAGATCGTAACTTTTGATTCTTCACTTTGCAGAATTTTAAGAAAAATGTTGACAATTGAAATCGAAAGGTCAATTTTTTATTTTTGTTTGATGAAAGTAATACAGAAAAAACGAAAGGCATGAATTGAACGTCCAATTTTTTAATTTTTTATTTTCCGACTTCAGTTAGAAGAATTGAAAATTGAACGTTCATTTTTTCAATTTTTGTTTTAAGGACAGAAGACACAAACAACGAAATTTGAACTAGCAAGTGTTACACGGACCGTCCACACATTCCATAGAATGTTTTTATTTTTAATGTGAAGAGGATAAAAATCACATATTGCACGGGTATTGCATATTGAACCTACTTCAAAGGAACTACACACAGCTTACATCCTGGCTTACGACAGATAATTGGGTCTGTACAACGCAGATATATCGTGTTTGGTTAGATGTATTTTAATGTTATTCCGATGAAGCTATTCCATGCCTTCGGCATTTGGTAAACCAATCGATTTTATATTGGCCTCAATATTATTTCATAATCAGAATATGCTTTGAACGTAACAAAACATCTAAATTTGCATGTTGGGTGTTGGACTGTTGCCCCCTTCAATTTTCCCAGTATAGGTTCGAAACGCTCTTATATAAGAGAAGTACCCAGTGGCTGCGGAGATCGCGGGTGATTTTACGCGGTTTCCGCCCAACACCAGCAACGCAAAGTCCTCATGTAAGTGAAACGACGTCATGTAAAGTGAGTATAACTTTAAACACCAATCAAATGAAGAAATAAGTAGCTAAAAAACAAAAAGTGAGCTTTCTCGAATTGAATGATTCTCACCTTCCATTCCTGTGATAATTTTCTGTCCAAGACGGTCTGTATTGGTAGATAGAATTTGGTAAAACTTCATCAAATTTTCGTCTTCTACAAACCTCTAAAACAGTAAGATACTTTTCACCAACTGCATTATTTGAAATCCACGTGGTTCCAATTTTTTTTAGATAACAAAGTTAATGGTCATTTCCACA
The DNA here is from genome assembly GCA_032466195.1 of Katharina tunicata. Lineage (NCBI taxonomy): Eukaryota > Metazoa > Mollusca > Polyplacophora > Chitonida > Mopaliidae > Katharina > Katharina tunicata. Next base: position 6,968 of record JAVFBZ010052663.1, read on the forward strand.
AAAAGTATGGAAGACATAAAAACCCTACAATAAACTTTAAAACCCTTATCCTTTCCTGAATACTTTCTTTTGCCATTTGTAGAGAACGTCTTTACGCATATCTGACAAGTTAAAGTAAGATGAACACAAATAAACAATGTGATCCCAGAGAGCAAACCAGACAACTCCGGCTTAATATTATAAGCAGGGGGTGAAATATATCTTAAAATAGACTAGCATCAAACAATAGCAACAAAGAAACACAAACATTTACCTCATATAGAATTCCATATTTATGGTTCAAATTTGAAACTCTCTTGTTCTGGAGAGTTTTGATGATATGAGGTCTAGCTGTTCGGAAAATCTTGCTTTTGCGGAAATCTTACCGGTAAATTAAACAGAGGAATTTTTGAGAAATGTAAAGCAATTAGAGAAATTTAAAGGTGTATATAAATAAGATTGAAGCCCGTGAACAGTTCGCTACTCGAACCTTGTCCAAGCTTTTAAAGGACTAAAATCTTACGTCTTACTGAAGAATATTAAGTTGACAAGAATTAAGGCGGTATAGATATCGATGGTGGAGACACCCTTTAACTCCTGAGGCATTGAGTTTATAGATGCTGTAAAAAATGAGTATAAAGCAGGTCGGTAAAGATATAATATTGGTCCAGCTTCGTGTGATGACAGAACGGTGGTTTCGTCAATAAAGAGATATAAGATATAACCTTATTTGTACCTGGAATAAACAATCAAAATTTAAAGAAGGGTTTTTCTTTGGAATAAATAATTTTTGAACCAAGGAGCATGATTGGTGTCAAATGTAATAAACTGCAATAGAATAGAAACGCCTACCTTGACTGAGCTCTAACTTGACTGGGTAGTTATAAGCGTTCACTCTGGAGAACCCCCGCTTACCAGAAACTACGGTTGCCAAATACTGAAATCCTAGACATGTGCCCCAAATAGGGAAAAAATCTCCTCGTAAATTAGCCTGAAACCATAATAGAAATCGGATGTTACACGAGATAAATCTGAAATCGTAAGAGACATGCACAGACTAGTTTTAAAATCATATTTCTGATAATGTTTTTCGCGTTTTGATACATTTATTGAATTTGTATTCAATAGGCTCCAACTTGTTGTTGTTGGATGTTTGATGTTTTGAACAGTATTTCGTGTCAATCCGGTAACCAATCGCTTTCCCAACCTAAATAAATCCCAGAAATTCCCTTCAATGGCTATGCTCCATTCGTCAGTCTAAATTTCAATTTAACAAAAGCTTATCATTTATTGTCCTAATTTGATAGAAAAAGTGTTTATTTATAATATTTTAAACAATGTTTGCCCGCGCATAGGAACTGATATTAAAGCGATAAAAACCCATGGCAAACCCCTGAATCCAATTTAAACTTTAAAGTTAATCTTCTCCTACGTCTAGACTTCACCTTTATCGTATTGAATGGTTATATTGCCGTGTAATTGCCTGTTTCCCGACTTCGGGAACCAGCTTCACTTTGCGCGTGTATTACTTTGTGTGTCATTGACTATTTCCATGAAAGCAGCTTAGCAGCTAATCGTACTGGTTAACGGATTTCTACATTTTTTACAATTCTGAATCAGACCGTGCTAAATACAGGGTGGTTTTACTCTTTCCCCACTTTTTTTAGATAAAAGCTGACTCACAAGTTTAGATACCGCCATCAAAAATCGCCAAGGGAAATACAATGTAAGTCACGATTGCCTCTGAATCTAATCTACTTGTCGCGATATACACGTTTGTTCCACGAGACCACGACGAGCCTCTGTGAAGACATTTTAAAGGCGATCTATTTTTGGTAGTAATCCCAATGTGTGGAGGAAGACAATGTCTGCACTCAGGGCCTAACGTATCCGTCGTGTAGTATTTGGAAGAATCGGACAATTGTACGTGTGATACAATGATAGGCCTACATTTAAAAGCGCAGGCAAAATCAGCCCTCATTAATGCAGAATTCTGTACCTCCATAGCCAAATAGAAGTAAAGTTTGGCAATCCGTGCGTAGCTCGATGTCGTCATGTTAGCTCGCCCACCCGGTAAAAACAATCTGGAATTCAAATATAATGCAATATGTTGCTCATTTGTGAAAAGACCGCTAATACAAATTAGGACCTACTCTGATATAGTATAGAAATGATAAAAAGATCTACTGCATTTCATTTCACAGAAACCTCTAATCTCCGTCATAAACAACCCCAAATTAACTAACAAGATGAGACCACGATTAATATCTTTTAATTAGTTTATATATTAATTTTGTGTAATATCTTTTGTTCCCAAGTAAATGCCCAAACACATTGGTATAAGTAGAGTAAGATTGGACAGTACATTGCTAATATCAGATTAAGATTGGACAGTATATCGCTAATAGCCGATTAATATTGGACAATACATCGCTAATAGCAGATTTAGATAAGACAGTGCATCGCTTATAGCACATTAAGATTGGACAATCCATAGCAGAATACATAGCTTATGGCAGATTTAGATTAGTAGGTACATCGCTAATAGCAGATAAAGATTAAACAGTAAAAAGCAAATAGAGGATTAAGATTGGGCAACACACCGCTAATATTAGCAGATTAAACAACAAATAGAGTCCATAGAATTAGTTCTTTAACAAATTGTGCATTCGTTGAATCTATAGATTTGAAATTAATAGCAATTAAGTATCCATTTTTGGGAAAAAATAAAATATTAAACTTTCAAAATTCTAATAATCTAAGATTAAGGCACATTGATTTTAGCTGTGTTACAGTCTTCATTAATGTTTCAAACAAATCATATGCTATACATACCCGTTAATACGACTAAACATTTCATAGTAATAACGCTCTGGTTGTTGAACTCTACAAGAAGAACAGCAATATATAGGATTACCATCAGCCTTAACTATACATTGACATTTGGCCCGAGTCACGGTTAACTCTTAAAAGAGGGAAAAGTATACAGTTAGGCTGTAAATCTATCCCATACTAAAATCTAGTTTTAACAAGACAATGAAACGTGTCCAGACGCCATGGATGCAGAGTTCTGTACCGTTGTTAGTCTACCATGCATCCCTATTTAGACAGAATAGAACTGAACTGAACAAAAATGTGTAATTTTAACTACTTGCACATGCAAAAACATGACGACTGAGATGGATTTTCAACTTCTGGATATATTGGTAAGCGACGTTTCGATCTAGATACTAAG
>JAVFBZ010052674.1:0-10181 GCA_032466195.1 Katharina tunicata
ATTTACAACAGCAGTTAATTTTGTAAATATTACAGGGCCATTGCAATTATTACCAGAACTGATTTTAAGAATTGAAATGACAATTCTGTAATTAACAGAAAAATTTAGTCTTCACAAAGTCTGGGTGCAAAATGTTTGCTTTTTTTGTAGCTATTTACAGATATTGAAGATCGTTCAGGATATGTGGAGATGCGAGCGGTCGAGGTTCGCATAGAAAAAATGTACACAAATTTCAAATTTTGTCAGTGTGTAACTTCAATTGGATATAATAAATTCAGTTTATATTTGATAGTTTTAAGCAAAAATTAAAGGATTAAATTCTGAATATAAACTTAAACATATGAAAGTTCAGCAGTGTTGAGCTGTTGAAGCAGAACTCTTGATGGGCTAAATGAGGTCAAGCAACTTCAAAAGTTAGAGAATTCCCGCCATTTTCCTTGTTAATAAACCACCAGTAAGTGCCACAAGCAGGGGAATTTGAATCACCTTGCACACACAATTTAGAAAATCTGTGAAATATGTTCCAGTTACAGCTATACAATTAATTCACCAAGAACAGATTTCTTTAAGATGTTCATAATGTTCGTCGGTATAACATGGCTAACCTCTCTTTCCAACTCCAAGAAGTATTACGTATGGACTAAATAAAAAAAAAATCAGGGTTAATATTACATTTTTATTTTGTTTGTTCTCATTTTTTCTTTTTCAACAGATACAGATTTAGACAATCAGTTGATGTGCAATATAATGCCCGACATTTGTTGTTACTACATTAGTAAGTTTTATGAAAACGGATATTTCTTTAACTGTAAGTGCAATATTTTGCCAGTAATTTAAGACAAAAGTAAAGCATATATTGGGAAAAAACATGTTTAATGTTATGGTGTTATCAGTACATATTATAACGAATAAAGCGCATATTTTTGCGCATAACAAGTAAGTACGAGAAATTTTTTATTTTTTTTGCTCTCCTGATTTTCTTGCTAACTTGCACACCTTTTCCAGCCCTAGTCGTTGGTTATAAACAAGACAACACAGGATATAAAACAGGACGCCACAGACAATGGCTTCTTGAAGCTCCCGCCAAACACATGAACCTCAAAATGAAACAAAATCAATTTTAAGAGGAGAGCAGGGCACTAAAATGACCTTAAGTACTTGAGTGAATCAAGTAACCATAGTAATAATGGAGATTGCAAATAAATGGCTACCTTAAGTAACCATTAACAGAGAGACTTTGCCCTTGTCTCTACTTTAGCTGATTAAAGATAAATGAAGTTGACAAACAAATCAATCCCATCACGCCATGTTTGTACGCCAAGACATCATATAACACTAGGAGCCATGCTTTTCCAAATTAAGGTTTGAGATCATTTCCTTAAGAGATTGGTTAAGTGCTTCATGTATTGGTTGAGTGACTGGGTGATGATGAATGATGACCGTATTTGCATTAGTGTCATAGACTCATTATGAACAGACAGAAATAGAACAAAACTTATATTAAAATGCCGCTTTGACATTTGATTTTAATAAAAGCGGTGAAATTATTATGGTTATTATCTTTATATATGATTTGTGCTAAATTTTGTTCTCACGGCCCAGGTATTTCATTCATTTCCTAGAGATGTAAAGCTTGCCTTTTGTTTCTAAATCAGGACAAAATCAAACAAAACCAAACAAAAAACAGCCTGTGATCTCCGTAGCCACAGATGACATCCCTTTAAACCAGTATGGTGACTGTCGGGTTTCAACATGTGCAGCAGATCAGACAGAGATGGATCTGTAGGCTGATGATTGATTTATTTCTTGGGGCCATAATACACATAATTGTTTACAGGACAAAAAAAAAGAGACCTCAACAAATCAGCTACCTGATGCCCCTTAGTGCAGTAAGCACCTACATGTAGGCACAAGAGACTCCCACAGCAGGCCCAACGAGTCATGGGAATTGAATCAACAAATGTAGACATTGATTCTACCAGTCAAATTTAAACATTGTCAAGATGCCAAATAAGGAAACAGTTTTCAAACAAATGTTTGTATAGAGGTCAAACATATTGTTTTAATAATTGATACGGTTGTAAAGTCAAACTCAGACCCCTTCATTGACACTGTTCAATAAAGTACATTTAAACAACCACCATGCCACAAATTAAAAGTGGGTCAAAACACTCAATCCCTCTAAACTCTAGAGTAAGATATAGCACAACATTTTATCATTTCAAGCAAATGCTGTCATTACATCATGAGTTTATTTTGAAAACTTACCTGAGCATGTTAAAAGCAATGGTTGGCCTTAAAGTAGTTGGTCCAAAATGACTGATATTCCGTCGATGTAGACTTTCTGTGGTCAGAGCTAAACCAACATACACCTTTGAATTATCAATGTTCAAAATGACTTCCACGTCAAACTTTTTCATGTCGATGTTCCAATTAAAATACTGATGAATTGCCCCGCCAAAATTCGCGGCGGCACACATTGACTGAAAACAATGGTTATTTCCAGTCCTATTGCAAGTCACACGGAATGTCAATTTACTCGGATCGCGTGTGGTAAGCCGTGTTCTACTTTGCTCCATTTTTGCACTTTCTTTTTCATCATCTATCAGATTGTTTGAATCGTCACCTTTAGAATCTGGTAATTTCAAAGAAGTCTCTGCTGATGATGGCGGACATTGTGAATCCCTTTCATCATTTACACTTTCCTGCAAGTCTTTTGTTTTAGAATTATTTTTGTGAACACTGCTTTTGTCACTTTTGAATTTTCGATTTTGCCCTTGCGAACGATCTAGTTTGGTTTTTTTCTGAGTTGGCGGTCGTTGGACGATAGCAGGCTCCCCCAAGTGCTCAGGTACTGGGTCAGGTCTATAAAGAATTGGATGGTCAAAGGAAAACACTTGCTGCCAAGTTCTTAAACCAATTTCCCAGTCTACACTCTTTACTAGTTGTCGAATTTTACCCATCACCTCCAGCTGAAAAAAAAGGTGTCCACAATCATTAACGCAATCTCAGTTTCTTCTACCAAAGATTTAACAAATGTATTTCCAACTGCAGGAATTATGATTTCGGCTGATCAGAAAGAACTGGGCTTATGACTGGTAACTAGCCCTAGTTTGGCAAGACAGTACCCTAATACATTACCCTTAGAACTAATAGACAAATTAAAAACAACAACAACAGAAAAAAGAAAAAAAGGTAAGATATTAAAATTGTAACAAACCTCATTTTGAGAGAAATCTAAGTCTGTAAAATGTGACATCACAACATAACAGTTGTCAATAGAAGACAGTTGCAACACCTAAACAGAACAGAAAACAATATGAGTTTTAATTTTATAAAATAAAAGCCAATTCACACTGTATGTGACATGACAGAAGCCCTGCTGTCTTCGTGCAAAACAGTCATTTGTCAATTCACCAGGATACGACATGACATCTAACAGCTTTACAAAAGATTACTGAAGATACACAGATAAGCAAATTATATTGAGTACAGTAGATGCAATCAGCCTTGTCGAACAAAGTTGGACTGTCGGACACCAAATGAATCAATGTTTCGGAAAAATCATTGTCTTTGATTATGCTATAGTTGTAAATTGCATTTATAATGTTGCAATCGAAGAAATATATATGACAACTGATTGGATAACAATAGTATGTGACACTATTAGAGTTGCTTCTTAATATAAACAGTTCTAACTGAAGGCGCATGTCACTCAACAGTAGAAACCCTCTGCCTCCTGGTTGAAATGTATTACATGATAACTAGTGATCCATTTCTAATCGAGCGGGCATGACTTTTGTCAAGTCTGGTGTCAAATGGCTTTAAGTGAATAATACAGTCGCTAACACCACATGTTTTTTTGATTGCTGTTGATCTGTAATTCACAACTTTAGAGTCATTATTCAGGTTTAACATGTAAAGCTCTACTCAATTACATAGAAATATATATATTTGTTTTCACAATAATTATATAGATTAATTAATAAACTGTGATAGACAAATCCATGACCATGGCATGGTCTGACTGGGGATCAGGGTAGAAATAACCCAAAGTGGACAACTGTACACTTCAATATATAAGAATTAGTTCTAAATCACCATTTTCTGTTATGGAAATAAAGGTTATGCACTTCAAGCCAAGATTTGTAACTTTGGGTAGAACTGGAAAATTTCAAAGAAAAAAAGCCTGGATATGCTGATAAACCCTCTGATTATGTAAGAGTTCATATCAATCATCAAGTGTTCTCCGCTAAACCTTTCCTTGCATTATTTAAAGATATGAAGGTAATTATAACCACTAACTGGAAATTAATTGATAAATGCAATGTAACCAGGGCTAGCAAACATATTGTAAGCATGACAGATAAATCCGCCTGTAGGCTGAATTCAAATCAATCTTGTTATGGTCCCATGGGGCTCATTTAACGTAATCAATCAGGGTAAACATATCCCATTATACAACACAGTTGATTAGAACACCACTGCTGTGTTTAAGCTTGCCACAGCATCAGACAAGGACAAAAATTAGGTATTACCGCTGCTTTCATTTAAAGTAAAAAAAAAATAAAAAAATCGAAAAGAAAGAAATAGATACAAATAAAAGAAGCGATATAAAGACCAGAGTAAATCTCTCATGAACATCTTATAAATCTTATAGAAAGCAATGAAGTATAAATGTATGAAAATTAATTGGGGTTAAATACTTTTATTTGGTCTCAATTAGTTAAGGGCTTAAGGTTCCTAAACTTCCCCGCAAGACCCGCTCTTATTTGAAAGTGATAAAAAAACAAAATAAGATTGTACAGGCATTATTCGTTCAGGATGAATAAATTTTATTAGTGAGACATCATTGGCTTTACAAGGTTTTATTTTGTTTTTTCCTTAAAAGGTAAATACTCAATGTTATTTCACAGATAAGATTAACAATCTACTCTTCACTCGACAGGTGAATATATGTCACCTACATGTACTAACAGAAAACAGACATTACAAACTATTGCATTGTTTATCAAACTAAAAACGTTTTGTTAAGAAAACCAACTTATTTACTCATTAACTCAGTTATTGTTGCTTGTTTGTTTTATTGGGGTTTAATGAATAATTAAAAACTTTATTTACTGAGAGTAAGTACATAGTCACTCAATCAACAAAATGCTGATCTACCCGGAGGCCCTCAACCCAGTCACACACACTCATTAAGTAATAACAAAGCATTGGATAATAAAAATGAACGATGTGTAGCAAGAACATATTAAAACAATAAAATTAGTTCAAAAATAATCATAACAATGACAGTGACAAATATAATGTTGTCTAAGCTTCTAATGTAATGTTATTTTTTAATGTTCAATTTCCTGTTCAAAGTATACCTGTTTAAACATTTTAACTGATTCCGCCGATTTTACATTTACGGGCAGTTTGTTCCATAACAATAGACCAGAATATCAAAGATTTTTTTGAACAGTTTAGTTCAGTTTTAAGCCGTATCCGTGGCTATTTCACTTATATGACGAGTGAAAGAAACCACCGTAAACGGCGCTGGCAACGTGCAAGACAGGACAAAAACATTTACAAAACAGGACACGACAACAAATCGGCTTACTGATGCACCTTAGCTCAGAGAGCACCAGGGCACAGGGGACTCCCACCCAACCACCCTCTGGCCACGAAGAAAGGGATCGGCAAAGTGATGAGAATATAGGTTTTACAATAAATAAATCATGGCCAGCCTATACGCCTAACTATTAATAAAGTAACAGATAAACTAGATGAAAACCTATATTTATAACAAGCTGAGTAGCTAGCAGGTCCTCCGCCATACAGGAAATATTGAAGGTATGCCCAATCAATGCACCGTTTGTCATCCCTCACCCCATTATCTTGTTTAAAACACTTAAGACTTAAACAGTGCAAAATACTAAATGGCTGCAATATTGTCCATGGTCCATGGTCCGAGATGAAATAAATTTATTTAAAGTTATGACAACATATCTATGCGAAAATATTGTAAACTACGGCTGCAAAAGTTGTGGCATGCAATTTCTTCCACCGTCTTCACAGGAGGAAGGTACATTCAAAGTTTGAAGTTAATCTGTGATTACCTATATTTATTTTACCTATATGACAACTTTGCGCTGCCGGAAAACCCGGGAATAAACTTTGTAAAAAACACTCCGCAAACCACCAGAAAACTTTCCCTATATACCTAAGGTCCATAGGGGATATTGAACCTATTCTGGTACATTCCGTAGTCCAACGCTCAACCACAGAGCCATGGCGCGGCCCCCATTCTAAGTTTGAATTTAACCTGTTAATTTGTTTTCAAGTTATTCTGTTAAAAAAACATACAGGTCTGAATATTGAAAAATATGTACTGGCGGCCATCCTAGTATGTTGGTTGCAATTCTACCCCACTTCTTAACCGGAGAATTAAAAAAAAATGGTTTATTGCAAAATTTGTACAATTTTTTTATTGCAAAGAAATACACAGACTGGAACAAATAAAGATAGTTAACAAATTATTTGGAAAAAAATTTGAAATACTTTCTTGAAGGTGATAAACGTGTCGTGAAATAGATCAGAAATACATTTAAGCTTATTCTCTGCTTTCATTTTTCGCAGTACCGTACTTGGGGAAATGCCTACTCCTCAGCTAATATTATAGCTATGATATTGTGCACACTTTATTTCAACATATAGAACTAAAAAAAATTGTCATTCAGAGTTTTAATAACTCGTTGAGATATATTTATAAGAAGTTGAAGTTTCACTATTCTGACTCGTTGTTTGGATTTTTTAACTTTAACACATTATTGCAAGAAAACTAAGATGAATACCGCAAATCACCCATAAGTCAGTCTGGGCTGATTAGTGTTAAATTCCAGCCGTGGCATACATGAAAAGCAATGGCTATTCACCCCCTAACGGCTTGCTAATGACCTACACACACTTACAACAACAACGACTGGTAATTCGCACGGCATGTTGCAAATTCACCCTGGCCTGACAGGATGACAGCTTTTATCATTCTACTGGGTGTTGCATTGATATACTTACAATATTTTCTACTTACTTAATCGAAAAAAAGTCAAAAGCCAGACAAATGTCAAGCCATAGCTATATACTGACAGCCGCCTATCAGTGCCTCATGCACCCCATACATTATAGCCTTTATGCAGTCGCTGCGGTAATGTTATTCCGTTTTCAGTGTACACGAAATCACCTTTGATATAGTTGAAATAAGCATAAAGTAACAACAAACCTGAATTTTTTTACACTTTTTTGTCCACCTGTCAGTTAATTGATTCTAAAAACCAACTCTTTTAATCTGTTAAAAGGCATAACAAAATAGTGAGCTTCCTGGCTTTGACTCATTTAAAGTAATGAAACAAATCGGCTTCATGCTGCCAATTAGCTCAGAGAGCACCAGGGCATAAGTGTCTCCCACTTACCCTAAATGCTCTGCAGATTCTACCCCTTTTACAACTTATCAAACTATATTTTATGCAGAAGATAAGAAGTGTAGACATGCAATTTTGAAATTTAAGTTCAGACTTTCAATTACCAGAAAATGAAAGTTTTAGATCCAAATTCACACTTAAACATTCAATAAATAGCTTAAAGTTTGTTCCCTTAGAGGTCGAATTTGTTGAGGATTTAGGGTACTCAATTTTTTGCTGTCAAGCACTATAAAAAATTTAGAAAAACCAAAGGTCTGAGCCATCAGGGCAAGCTCCCACCCAACCACACGCATGAGGCATTTTAGTTTGATGATATAATGTATTTATTCAATCCAGTTCTACATGTATCTTTTTGCATAAACGAGGAACTGGTTACTTTTATCGGAAACTATCAGTATCAAATAAAAAGCTACGGCAATTCAATATAGTTTGGGCTGTTTAAAACATTTTGCTTTGCACACGCCTTTAGGTGTTACCTAATTTTATATTAGTTTTGAAATTACTACGTTGTATGGATTTTAAAGTTTTTCGCCAAATGTTCAGTGTGTGAAACACATTTTTGTTTATTTTGTAATACCTTTACACCGTTAAGTAGCCTAGTCAAGATAATATCGCTTTGGACTGTCTTTTAATTGATTTTGTGCATGATAGCTTTTGTGCATGATAGCTAATGTGCAATAGATAGATTGAACTAAAGTATCTAGATCAAATACAGGTCAAAAGGCCCCCAACCAACACAGCCTAATCTTCAGTCAAAACGGCCCCATACACTAAGTCAAAACGCCCCACCTGATATGGTATATATTGTGAACTTCAACATTAACAGACAGATCTGTGTAATTTTATAACTTAGTATCTTTTTCAAATGTAATAACCTAAAGCCCCTATTGTGTAAACTCGGCTTAACACATGTAACCCAATGCTCATTTCCGCCAGTCCCGTCAGTTGGTGTTGTTGTTTTTGTTCTATTTCACTGCCGATCTTTCGAGAATGTATAACCACATGTTGATTTATCATAAATTAGCTGGTAGTCTTTGTCTGATTGTTTGTAATTAGCGTAAACTTATTGATCGTCGGCCATTTTCTGTTATCGACGTCCAAACACAATTTCACTATTGTAGAGAACAAAAAATCTGCCCAGATCTGTAATCATCCCATATGGCATGGATTCGAGATTGAATATCTCTGGTCCGCTGCCTTTCATTTTTTCGAAGTTTCCCCTCTGAGATAAGCTTCACATTCACATCAACGGTGAACCAGTTTTGCTTCTGACTTCAACAACGTGACTAGGGTGAAAAATTATACATATGCCCTGGCAGCTCTTAAGTTAAATCTCTTGTGCCAACCCTTGACGCCATTGTTGGTGAGGATACATAGTCCAAACACCGACCAAACTCGGATGGGAAACATGCTAGCGATGCTACTGTCAATCCATGTGGACGCCACATAACTCCACAGCTCCATCAGTTTCTGACTTCTCCTGCAGGAGTTTTGGATGGCTTAGATACAGCTGGGTATCTGCTCGGAGATAAGGTAGGGCAATGCTAGGATCTTTTGGACCGTCTTGTACGTTGCATCTTAACTGCTTACCTTAAGAAAGTACTCTCTATTCTGGACACTTCTAACAAAGAGAAAAAAACCTGTGTTATCATGGGTGATTTTATATCGATCTTTTTAACATTGAATCTCACCATGCAACAAAAACCTTTTTAGACATCATGAAATCCGGTTTGCTCTCCTGGCCAGATTCACAGGATTTAGGAGGGTTGGGTTTGGTACGTCAATCTCCAATTGTTTCGATATCTCATCATCAACAATGGCAGGTGCAGGCTGGAACAGGCTGTCTGTCGCTCGCTTTTTCAAATTCCTTACAACACTGGTTTTGGTGATAAGGCCTGGTTCGGATGGATGGAGATGATCCCTGGCACCTGAACGATACTCCCCATCTTTCTCAATGATTGTCGGACAGGTCTGGTTCTTGTTTCTTACGATACATCTCCAGTAAATAGTGACTCCTTCTAGTTGCTTTTAAAATTTAATTTTAATTTTGATATTATATAAAACTACTTCGAAAATAAATCAAACAAATATCCATAAGATATCTTGAATTAGTTGTGTTCTTTGGCCATTATAAAAATAAAACATGCTTTAATTATGTATGAATGTTCCGTTTCCCTTACAAAAACTAACAAATGAATATAACAAAACACACTATTTGGGGATAATACAATAAACAGTTTATTAAATATTGACTATAAAATAGACTGGGGCGGTTTTGTCTGAAAAAGCTGGCCGTTATGACGGATTGGGACTGTTATGGCATGAGGTCGTTTTGGCTTGCGGCCGTTGTGACTGTACACCTCTAGATCGAGCTACTATTCTCCCAACCATCTGACCATGTTTATCAGAAACTATAAAAAAAAACACAGTGGCTATTGTTACGGCAGCCGTAACTATTCCGTACAGGCGATTTTTACATACTTCCGCCACGCATGCGCAAATTTGCAATAGCCTGGAAACGAAAGTATTGTTACGGCTGCCGTAGTGCCAGAAGTAACTCTCCTATGATATTTAATAATTTTTTTAATTTTATAGAAAGGAGAGTGACAGTGAAGTACTCTTAGGTTAATGGCGTCTCTAGCAGCGTCTACGAACTGGATACAGTTCGTAGCACTTTTAGAAAAAAAATATGGCCTTTGCAACTGAATAAACACCTAC
>JAVFBZ010052685.1:0-10180 GCA_032466195.1 Katharina tunicata
AAACATTGAAAATAGTCCCGGTTTCAGAGGATGTAGATATGGAAAAATATCCGATGGCTCTGTATCTTGCGGGCCTGAGCTATAGGTGTATGATAAAATAGAATATCTGTTTGTCTATCTGCCTAATAAAACGTTCACTTGATTCTGTTCATGCTCATAACCCATATTGCCATGAGGAATGACATAACGCAACAATTGATATTGAACTTGAATGTTCCCAGCCTACCCATTCGTAGATTTACCTATTTCGGGTACAGTGAAGGGGGTTCCGTAGTCCAACCACGGAGCCACGTGCGGCCCCCGAACTTAAAGTAATTTCACAAACAAATAGGTAGAGCTACATATATATATTATACTTTAACAGAAGGCACCACACCATTCCAGGACGAAGCTACTTAGACTTCTCCAAGTCATTGGAAGAACCAATCTAGACTGCCACACATCACCAGAGGAAAAAATCCGCAGACCGTAGCTGAAAGAAACCAACCAGTGATTCCCGACAGTCAATGGCAAAAACTGCCTATAAGGACCTCCGCAACGTACCGGAAAAAGCCACCCAGGTTACCTCAAGTTAGTGGGGGAAGTACACAGACTCCCGCAAGTCACTTTGAAGTCTCCCACAATAAAATGAACTTCTTTCGTGCAAATCAAGGAGCCGATTCCAGAAAAGAAATTCTAATTTAAATTACAATTTGAAACGCCCTGTCATTTTTATGAGTTCGAACTCTAGTTTTCAAATGTGTACAATATTTTGGAATTATGATCTTCATACTAGTAAATGCACAGAACCTTGAAAACAACTTCGAAAAATTAAGATAAAAATAGTTTTACTTTAAAGCTCGAAATTGTTTTGTGGGATTGTGTACGAAAATATAATATTTACAGCTTTCTGTTTATCTGTGATTATCCTTAAACAGTTACGCTGTTGTGTCAGAATGATTTATGTTGTACGTTACTAATAGCAAAGCTTTAGAGTTGCTACACGTATCTGGTAAATACATTTTATGCGGAACCTTTTGAAACAAAAACTGACAATATGATGTATAGGGCTGACACAAAAACCAACATTTTGACTGGGTTTGTTTGCTTAGGCAAGTCCAAGGCGTTAAGGTGGGTTTGAAGTCAGCTAAATGTTATGGTAGTCCATATGGGACATATGAGATTTGTTCTTGTTATTTTGTGAAGTTACAGGGGCTGTGCCGTGACTCCGTTGTTGAGCGTTGGACTACGGAGTCCTTTCACTGTACCCGGAATAGGTTCGATTCCCCAAGTGGAGCTTAGGTATAAAAGGGAAGTTTTCCGATGGTTGCAGAGCTCGCAGGGTGCTTTTCCAAGTTTTCCACCAAGCATACACCGGTACGCAAAGGAGTCATATAATTTGAAAACTCTTGAGTACGACGAGTACGACGTTAAGTACCAGACTTTGTGAAGATATACAGTCATTTTCGTCTAGTGTAAGTCTGATAAAGTCAATTTACGATTTTCTACCACAGGAAAGTTTTGTAATTCTGAACCGAATTTTCTAAAACGTTATTACTCGATATTACGTTGATGAAGTTCTGCCTATGTAACATATTTTCAACGAATGACAGTATAGTTTTGCTCAAAAGCCTTTTGTCTCCATATTAGTTACTGATTACATTATGTGTAGGCCCTTGGCGAAGTAAAATCCAAACAAGGCCGGATTTATATTTAGTTTTCAGTTTAACATTTTTATTTTCAGGTCCATCCGTCTCTCCTATAAGTCAGGTTTAAACATCCAGAACCATTTTCACGACTGTTTGAACGACTTTTTCCCATGACATTTTGAAGACGATGATCAATAATGAATGCATTTTTATGGATTACACTTTCTTATTTTATCAGCATTCAAATTTTACGTCTAGATCTCTCTATCTCGCTGATAGAGCATATGATGAAGCTGTAGAAATTATTAGTATTCTGCAGCAATTATAGCAACTGAAATTGTTTTACGTTTTCAACAATGCCATATGTCCGGTTCAGTTTTGAATGTTGTCTCGGAAGATTACTTTCCAATCTAGTATCTCCTATCTAAAAGGTACAATCCAGCTCTTTCCAATATAACCTGATCAATATATCTTGTCTAATAGAACTTGTCCAATACGACTTGTCCAAAGCAACCTGTCCAATATAGCCTGTTTAATCCAGCACAAAACAACCAATACAACTTGTACCAACTAATTACCAGTCCAATGCAACCTGTCCAATAAAACTAACTTCTGGAAATAATTCACCAAACTCCTAATTTAAACACTAAAGCACTCGTTTTTCTGGAACAAGTTTCCCACGAGTGTATAACAACTTAAATAAAAGCTTTTGATCCGAGTAAGATTAATCATTTGTTGTAACCATACAAACATAGCCCTACATTATAACTGACAAAACTATACAAGATGCTTTAACCGTTGGAATGTTATCGCCAACACTTCAAACACCTGATGGCCGCTGGGATACACCATCACTGTGTTAGAAACAGACCCACTAAGTGAAAACATGTGTTGTGCCATCAGTACTGCGTAAATATTTCCGGCTTTCTAGCACGAAGCGTCAAAAACTGACGCCTGGAGCCTTAACACAAGGACTGGTACTACAACTCTAAAACAATTAGACTATCACATAAATACGAGTTACTGACATGAAGCAAATAAAACACAGGGAATCCATTCACAAACCAGTAAAAACATCTGACGTGGTGTGGACGACACTAAATACAAAGTGCAACCTTGTTTAATAATTTACGTTAACAAAGGTCGACATTAAGAAAGAGAATTAGGTCATTTCATCCTATGTTACGAAAGTCAAGTGATCAACTTTAATATACAGACTGGTTTTCTTCGTTTTTTTTCTGTCTTCTGACTGGTTTTCTTGGTTTCATTTCTGTCTTCTAACTGATTTTCTTGGTTTCATTTGTCTTAAGACTCGTTTTCTTGGTTTCATTTCTGTCTTCTGACTGGTTTTCTTGGTTTCCTTTCTGTCTTCTGACTGGTTTTCTTTTTTCATTTCTGTCTTCTGACTTTTTTTTTCATTTTTATCTTCTGACCAGTTTTCTTGGTTTCATTTCTGTCTTCTGACTAGTTTTCTTTTTTTCATTTCTATCTTCTGACTGGTTTTCTTTGTTTCATTTCTGTCTTCTGACTAGTTTTCTTGGTTTTATTTCTGTCTTCTGACTGGTTTTCTTGGTTTCCTTTCTGTCTTCTGACTGGTTTTCTGTTTTTCATTTCTATCTCCTGACCAGTTTTCTTGGTTTCATTTCTGTCTTCTGACTAGTTTTCTTTGTTTTATTTCTGTCTTCTGATTGGTTTTCTTGGTTTCCCTTCTGTCTTCTGACTGGTTTTCTTTTTTTCATTTCTGTCTTCTGGCTGGTTTTCTTGGTTTCATTTCTGTCATCTGACTAGTTTCATTTGTCTTAAGACTGGTTTTCTTTTTTTCATTTCTGTCTTCTGACTGGTTTTCTTTTTTTCATTTCTGTCTTCTGGCTAGTTTTCTTGGTTTCATTTCTGTCATCTGACTGGTTTTCTTGGTTTCATTTCTGTCATCTGACTGGTTTCATTTGTCTTAAGACTGGTTTTCTTGGTTTCATTTCTGTTTACCGTCTGGTTTTCTTGATTTTTTTGCTGTCGTCTGACTAGTTGACTTGGTTTCATATGTCTTGAGACTGGTTTTCTTTGTTTCATTTCTGTCTTCAGACAGGTTTTCTTGGTTGAATTTCTGTCTTCTGACTGGTTTTCTTTTTTTATTTCTATCTTCTGATTGGTTTTCTTTTTTTTATTTCTATCTTCTGATTGGTTTTCTTGGTTTTATTTCTGTCTTCAGACTGGTTTTCTTTTTTTTATTTCTATCTTCTGATTGGTTTTCTTGGTTTCATTTCTGTCTTCTGACTGGTTTTCTTTTTTTTATTTCTATTTTCTGATTGGTTTTCTTGGTTTCATTTCTGTATTCTGACTGGTTTTCTTTTTTTCATTTCTGTCTTCTGACTGGTTTACTTCGTTTCATTTCTGTCATCACTTTTGGGGATGAAAGTTTCCACGTCTTTTTTGGCCTCTACAAAGGTCGGAATTCTTAAGTCTTAGTGTATCAGGTGTAGGTGTGCTTATTGTGTGGAAAAATAAACGACTGCCTTTAATTAGTAAATGTTAGATAAACATATTCAAGAGTAGCTATCGTTTTTTAATTCTTTCTCGTTTTTGCACAAAAATAGAACGAGATACAAAAAGAGGGGACTGTGCGAGAGAGGAAAGTGTGTATAGCAATAATAAGTCAAACGTTGAAAATAACAACGTTAAGGTGAATATAAAATGTCCCTTCTTTTCTTTGGCTCTTAGACCCATGCAAGTCCAGGTGTCGTTTTTGACCAAAGTGAGACCCTCCTATCTTAATTACAGGTATTCCTCCGCTGATTGAAAGAGATAAGATATTCATCAGAAAGACTGCGGGGAGCCTCGTGTTTTAAACCCTATATTTAACACCTTAATTGTATTTGGTCATGTTGGGAACAATTGTACGTGTCAGGTCATTGATCGGTTAAAGAGAGTTTGGACTGAAAAGATCAAGTTGCTTCAGTAAGGACAATACCTCTGGGTAGCTGCACACAATAAAACTTAGTAACAACTCCGTCATCGACCAGAAAGGGAGTTAAGTCTGAAAGGGTTTTCGGTTTCTTGGTCAATAATACATCGCAAGGGGATTTCGCTATCTACCTTTGAAATCGATTTTGTTTGATCAAATAAAGTAGTATATCGAAAGTTAGCTACCAAACAGCTGTCAACTTTAATTGTGCGGTTGATTAGTTTTTCAGCGTCGTAGTCAGTGCATGGTATTCGTCATATTTAATGGCTTTGTTTTGCGGCCTTTTGGTGTAAATTAAATTGAAAAGAAAACAACTCGACAATATATACAGTGGAATGAGACACAATCGGAACTCAACAACAAAAGAGAAAAGAGGAATGTAATTAACAGAAGCAAAACATGTCATCGATAATAAAATATTATGTATCCCCATCATGGCAGTTTCGGGCTGACTCCAAAGACTAAACAGACCGCGTCGGTTCAGAAAACATGTTTATTCGGTACCAGACAATGTAGACGTGCCTTAGAGAAATACAGCAACCAAAATGTATATAGAGCCTGTGAATCTTAATTTTTCGTTCTTTGACTGTGAGCAGTCACTCATTCTTCAAATGTAATTCTCCTTGACAATATGTAGAATGGAGTACTTGGTATTTCTGATAAATTGTTTGCTTCGAGTTCAAAAAAGCAACACTAAAGGTATTGTTTTGAGTCGTGTATATAACTGTGTTTGGTACAATCAAAGAACGTGATTCTTTGATAAGGAGCACGTTTTAGAACCACCAAACCGTTTAACATTACCTGAGTATTATGAGAATAAATGATCTTCTTGCTACCTTCTGCTAAATTCGTGTAAACTGCCCGGTTCGATACACTGACAACAACGGTATTCTGCGGCACAAGGCACGTTTGAAAATCACCGGAGCTTTCACAGTACAAGATTAATATCTTACAGCTAGGAGGTCACTGGTGTAATTATATAGATAGCCACGAGGTTCGAACAAATTGACCACAGAGATCTGATCACAGCTGGACATTAAATTGCCTAGACTTTACCTGGACAATGTAATCTTTGTTGGTTAGTCTTTGTACAAGCCACGTACACTTTAGTCTAGGTGTCCTCTCGGGAAAAACAATATGTGGCCCAATCACCACACATTGATTGTCTGGACTGTTCGGTTCACCGCTGGTTCCATTCAAAGTATTTTAGTCAGATAACAAGTATTTATTTGTACCAGGTTGTGTTCTATAGCTGTTTTTGTACTTGTTTTACACAGTTAATTCCTCATATTGTTCGGAGTGTTAACGGTTTATTTGACATTACATGTACTCTTAGCTAGATATCTACATTGCTGAGTCCTCATCATGATTAATTAAGCTGGATCGTGTAAACTAAAAGTGACTATCTTCTAGTAGAAAGAACTCTCACCATTCTCCACATTTTTAGCTGAGGAGCAGCACGCACAGGGCCGCCGACAGTCTGGATCTTATTAACTGCTCTAATATTATATGCAAGTATTTAAATACTATAGTTAATCGATTTATTCTATTTACAAGATTAGACCATTGGGGCCAATGCCGGTGGTAACGTAATTGGCTGGCAACGTCACGTCCAATCTAAGAAACACTGCGGGAGAGTATATATAAGTCACACATATCTTCGCAATGGCTTCCCTGCGTTCCCTTTTTGTAAAGGAATGAACAGAAGTTCGATTGGAAGACAGATACAGGCATGATAGCTAACCTGCCATAGAGTATAATTCCATGGGACTTACAGACGTTGAAAAATGTATTATATACCCGTTGTAGATGAACATATTTTTCCCAGGCTCCCGAAACAGGTTCTTTTTATGGATTGATGGATTTATAATTAACATCGTGTTGGAAAAACTAGGTTTCTGTAGTGCTAAGAAAGGACAGAAAGACAAGTGTTATAACATATTGACGTTAGCAAAAGGACAATATATCTATTGTTTTTCACGCAGAAGATGTTTGCCTAAAACGGAGAAAACATAGAGACTATTATAAAGAACGAACACTTATTTGTTAGAATGATACGTAAGGGAATTTCACTTATGAATATGACTCCATTGACGGAATTTGGCGGAAGACCAAGGGTGCAACATTCCTGTATTGCATACCCTTTGACATGCGTCGCGAACAAAGGTTATTTGTCGCTTTATTGTAAAATTATTTCTTTTTAAATTTTAGATACACCACCTTTGTTTCTCTGGTAATTGATTTCATCAAGCGCTTTAAATATTAATTAAAAACGTGGCAAAATCTTGCTTAACATTGATTCGCTTTGTAGGAGGTACATAGGCACATTACAAGTGCTATACCCTCTCTATAACTTAAATCTTATTACCTTATAGAATGTTATCATTGAATAATAAGGTCTGTTATTGCAGGGAATTATCTGGGCTAATATGGAAACCATGTAAGAATGCTTTCTTAGTAGAAGATCCTGCGTAATACGTGGTATCTTCAACAAGAGCTTGGCTGACGTCTGTGCTCATTATATTGATGTGTAAATCGGGACTCTAGGAATCTTTGTTTCTCTACAGGGATATTGATAGGAAGAACACTGATCGTTAGAGGCCGATCTGATCTTCAGTTAGTACAGTTTACTGAAACTGGCGGAGCGGCGACCTGAAAAATGGCAATGACACGAAAACGTAAGCACACACACCTTTAGGCTATCAGAAGAACCCAGGATGTACATTGGTGGTGGAATCTCAATGGTACAAAGTTTCTCAATTTCATTGATCTGGATCCACATGCCGTTATATCACAACTTCTATTATTCCAAAACGGCTTGTCTTACCAATAATACAACTCCAATGCAAAATTAATCCATTTAGAAGACATACTAATGGAGAATGGAGATATTTACGTTGTGGAGAGTTATTCGAATATGATTGACGGCTACTGCTAATACAGTCACATTTGTAAGAAAGACTTGTTTGTGAAACAGCCTGCGTAACAGCATCCTTTGAAGAGGTGAGCTGATTATTGCGATGTTTTGTTGTTAGATGTCGAAGACAAGTCAGTATTGCCGAAAATAGCCGACAGTTTCACAGTGGAATTTATCGATCGCATAAATCCCAGGTTTCGCTCACATATATCTTTGGGAGTGCTGATCTTTGTCAAATTTGTCGGCAGTTTATGACGGTGGAGTCGGTAATTTGCAGACAGCGTCTTATCAAAATGACAAAATGATGCCACGGTTGACGTTGAGTGATGGGTACATTGTCCCTCAGACTAGAAACTATGACAATATAGATATTTGGCCTTTCTATTCTGCTAATCATTTTGCCCACTAGATGACGTTGCCATCTGGATATCGCTCATGTAAAACCAATTCAATTTTATTCAGTGTTAATATTTAAAGTTCTTTGAGTGGCATTTTAGAAGCTGGAAAAACTTAACACATTCAGAATTTCATATGGATAACAACTTCTTCAATCTATTGGTCACAACGTTTTTATCCCATTTCAGAGATCATTTTCAAGTGGTGAAAACGATCTCTGAAATGGGATAGAAACGTTGTGATCTCTGAAATGGGATAGAAACGTTGTGACCAATAAATTGAAGAAGTTGTTATCCATATGAAATTCTGAATGTGTTAATATTTAAAGTTGTTGATGTTAGTATCAACTTTAAAAGCAGTGTGCCATTTTTCAGATCACTTTACATACGTCAGTCTTGTGCCTATTTGCTCACTGTACGTTTGTCGTTTTTTTAAAGACCAATGTAAGAGTTCGGTCCTACATATAATGGCAGTATATTGAATTATTGAAGTATATTGAATTATTGTAGTATATTTAAAGCCAATTCCGTAAATATATTTCTTTGTTTTAACCAATATGTTGCTTAGTTCAACTCTCTTTCGCGAGTGTAAACGTGGCATATTGATTACTTGATGTTTAACGCCGTCATAAGAGTTTTTGACGGAGTAACCTAGCATTAAATGGCCCCGGTAACACAGCTAGGTGCCGTCGAATGTGTTGGCTATGTTGGAAATGCAACGTTCCTCTAGCGCTATGTATTCATGACACATGAATTACAAGATTGAAACATACCGCCCTTAGTCGGATGACTAAAACAGAGAATAGAAGTTGGAATGTGTGAAATCGAGACACACAGGTTAAATTACATTAATTATTCTGTGAATCCGACGAAAAGCGCCAGACTACAATAAGGAGTTGAAGGACAGTCACGAGCATTTGTTCCTAAATGATCCTCCTATATTACATGAAATTAAGAATAAAGTCCTACATAGGATTTCCCAATGATAGCTGTGTAAGCTGAAACTATCAAACATGCTAGCAAATCCATAAAAGAACGCAGAATTTCGTGTGCACTTTCCCTTGCCATCACACGAAGACCGCCACAATCTTCTGATCTCTTACTAAATGGAAATGAAGCACGAGGGCTCCAACTAAGTCAAGGCGAAAGATTTCCGATGGATACACAAGACATAAATCCGTCAGATTCTTTGGATTGTCTCGTTGGCTGTAAGCTGCCTGTCTGGTCGACAGAGAACTGTAAATTTCTTTCTAACATGATCTTATCCCAGTGGCCTCAGTTTGATGTGACAGCGATTATTCTTGTCTTTTTTGGCACGGAACTATTACGCTTTATTTAATCAATACTTAGAGCTTTATCTGATTGGACAACTCGGGATAAGTGCTGTTGCTTGGATTGGAGTTCTTTCAATAGTGTAAGAACGACGCCAAACTTCTCCAATTTAAATAAAATTGAACTCAAAGACAGATTTTTTTAACTTTCTCCCAAAGGCCTCTACACACAACACAACATGGATTCTTTGTTAGTTTAGATTGTCGAGTATACGTGGTTATCAGCAATAATGTTGATCGGTTTAATTTGATGTTTTCTTAAATCTCCACGACTTATGCATTTTAGAATTAGTTAATGATTTTATATTTACAATATCTTGAACTTTTCTTCATTTGTTAAAACGTAAAAACTCTGTCAAAAAAGAAACGCATAGGTGAAATGTCACAAGAAAGTGTTGAATTGTTTTAAAAATTTCGTTTCTTGTGTACAATGGCCATGGATGATTATGTTTCTCAATGCTTTTGGAATGGGACCACATGGCGAACTACACTGAACAAAAAATTAACTCACGTTGTGGCGCGTTTCTCTGGAAATTCGTGTTAAGCGACATGAAATATTCAGATTTTGACGAATGCAAATAGAACTTGGGGAAAATACTGGGGTGGTGATGGGTATTTAAAGCTGCAATTCTGATTTCAACAGATTTCAGCGATTCCAATCTGCAGAAGACCGGCCCCGAAGTGGTAGACCTCGCATAAGAACTGCAGCACAAGATCGCTATATCCGTGTCCATCACTTGCGTCACCGAACTACCACAGCAATGAACACAGCTCGGCAAGTACCTGGTTTGAGACGGGTGTCTGCACAAACCATTCGAAACCGACTTCGAGAAGCTGGTTTGCGGGCTAGGAGACCATACGTTGACCCCGTTCTGCAACACCAACATCGACGTTTACGCGTTCGCTGGTGCACGAATGTACAGGGCTGGAACTTGAGAAACTGGCGGCGA
>JAVFBZ010052707.1:0-10179 GCA_032466195.1 Katharina tunicata
GTCGTTTATTTGGAAAATGCGTTTGGAATGGAGAGGTACCCTAGGGATTTGGGCGTTGTGTTTCAGAACTTGTGTATATCTATTATAAAATGAAGTAGGGACAAGTTATTTTTTTTAAATAAAACCGATTTCTTTACTTTTTTGTTCTCCATTTTTCTCGATTTTGAGTCTGTCGCAAACATAATAAACACCCCAAATGGTAAATTTTTAATAACATGTTTTATTTACTACCCAACACATACAAGTCAGGCGACGGTGTTTTAAGCCTATCGTAGGCTACGTTAATTTTAGATTTCCTGAATGTAAAGCCAACATATAGGCCTACTTATATATTAAATTTGTAAGATTTTTTTAAGATGCAAGCTATTAATAAGATAAATTTGGTGCCACATCAGTTGAACAAATCTTATTTTTTTCTTTAATCAAATACCAGTACCCGCCAGATGAATGATAAGCTCGGGTAGCCCTGTACTAGGCTTAATTGTGGTCCTCTCGGAGTCGTTTCCGCGGATCACTTCAAATTGTTTTGGGAGAGTTTTGGATGTGCAAAAATCGTTTTGCAAAATCAATTCTGGACTCGATCGACAGGCTGTCAATATCCGAAATGATAAATATCACCCTTCCGAGCTCTGTTTAAAAGGAACGACTTCCATGGCTAATTAATTGGCAGCGAAGTTTCCATTCCAAGAATCTTATTCTACAAAGGAGGCAACAATTGTGGTAGGCCTATACAGGACCTACTGAAAAACAAACCCAATAATTATGCTAACTTTGCTGATACTACTATAGCAACGTCTGCTTTAGGCATGGGCAAAAACTAATTTTATATCCTTATTTGGCCCAGGGTTGATTGTGTGAACCAGTGCCGGATTAAAGGCGGAAACTTGGCCGGGTGCACTTGCACCGCCCAAATTTTTGCGGGCTTATCTTTACGGTTTCCAATTAGCTTTTGTAGACAATTCAAGCATTTATACTGTGATCGTTCTAAGCAATAAAGCACCGTTTTTCGTTCGTCTACCCGAGTAGATAAATTGATTTATTTTGTGTTACAGCTATCGCACCTCGAGAAGTAGACATAGAAATACACACTAACTTGTTATAATTTCAGAAGTAAAAGTTGTATCTTCACTATTTTCATATATTTGTGATGTTCAGAATCCAAGTTTTTCAAACAGATAGACAGACAGACATATGTGGTTCTGATTAATATCCGTTGTCTCGCTACTCCTCAAAATCTACCAACGAGTCCAGCAATACCTTAATATTACATGTTATAACCTGTCAAGATAGATCTCATGAACCACATGGGAAAAGGGAATAAACGAGCTATGTAGTAACTTTGGAGTCACGGGTAGTAGGCCCTACCAGTCATTTGTCAGAAGCTAGCAGACAATTTGAAAGTATATTGATTATCTTATTTAAAAACGAACATAAATGACTTAAAACTCAAATAGATGTCCTATTATCTGAAAGTGCCATTTGTGACCCAAAATGCCATTTGTGGCTCCCTCGTTTCCTCGAGGTTCCCCACTCTCTGACAGGCTAGTAGAATAAGGCGAACTGTCAATCATTCCACCAAATCACACATAATCAAGAAAACAACACTTGTACAATAAATATTTTAAATGACATTTTAATTCAAAAACCGTTCAAACCTACAATTCCTTCACGCCGAATAAATTAGTCTCAGTACACCTAATAAATAGGTAATTGTGTCTTATTGTAGGACAAAATTTAGAATTTGAAACGGCCATACCTTTTTTCGTGTCACAGATACCTAACGAATAAAACATTCTGAGGGATGGCGGTTTGTAATCATATCCAACAAGGTAGCTCAACATAAATTAACATGTGACCTACTAGAATCTTAAACTACAGTACAAACTAATACCTATGTTTTACATCTGATAATATTACTGAAAACTAAGCATGGCTAAAAACACAACTGCCCGAATATTTTGCAACATTAAAAGAGGCAAGTTTTAAACAAGTGTTCTCTTAGTAGTCCTCTTAACCATTCAAAACCAATCTAAGCCAACTCCAACATTTGCATATTTATTTCTTGGATTGGTGTTTAGCGTCTTACTTGAGGGTATTTCACTTATATGAAGTCTTTGTGTTGCCGGTGTAGGCCTGTGGCAGTAACTCACAAAGAAATCACATTTCAATCTCCGCAGCCACGGGAAAACTTTCTTCCTAATATCCCGATGCCCACGTGATGATATGTACCGTTACCAGGTGGAGTGAATGGGACTCGATGCTCAACCAAGCGATCCATAACCCGGCCTCTCATACAATGTACACTTGAAATGGCTGTTTATTTTACAGGCTGTTTGTCTGTTAGTTTATACGTACACATAATTAATGTAAGTTTTGTGAAAATTAAATACAGATGTAAGAATGTTCTAGGCTTGTTTTTCCAGATAAAAAAGAAAGAAAGAATAGACAAACAACAACAACTGAAGTGCTACATGGAAAGCTATAAGAAAGCATTACAGAGTGCTCTTGTGTCTATATTTAAATTATATGGTGGGCCTTTCATGTGACATACCATCCACATTTGTGTTGGTTTGACACCGTAATTAAGGTTATTTCACTCCTGTGGTCCAATGGATGAAGAAACCACTCTATAGAACACTGACAAAAGACAAGGACAACCCATGAATCAAAACAGGACAGCACAACAAATCCACTTCCTGATGCTCCATAGCTCAGGGAGCACCAGGGTACAGGAAGCTCCCACCAACCACCCGCTCACATCTTCTGAAGAAACATACTGATGTATAAAGGGATGTCTCAGGACCAAGATAATATTCTTGTTTGTGTACACCTTGTAAATATATAAATCACCCTGCAGATATAGTTTGTCATTTCATTTTCTTTTTCACACTCTGAAATTTATATACAGTTATATTTTTAATATTTCAGTTGACCAATGAATAAAGTTATTAATAAAGTGTTACAACCAGAGAGACAATACTGTTTAACAATATATAAGATAACAACTAAGCCTGGATTGATTGTGTGGCACAAACAGGTAAATTTGTCTTACATCAGTTTGTGTAACCATACATCCCTCCTTACAAAATGCTTTGTTCTAGCAATAATATTAGTTATTAACGTTTTTCAAAGGATGTACATATTTTTTTTCGCCTGCGGCTCAGGGTTTACGAGCTCCGAGACGGCCTTTAAAATCTGTTTATGTTTAAAACTATGTCATTGCCAACTTATTGTCAAATTTTAAGGTCAGTTCAATTAAATTAAGAAAACAACATTTGAAGCGAAGGCGCCCATGTTTGTTTTTTATTACCCGTGAGTTGAAAATTCTCACAGGGTGTATGGGTTTTTATCCCCTGGCAAATTGACCAATCAGACACAAGGAATTTGGTTGACGGATAATACTCCTATATATCCCTTTCAGGAAGTGACCTCCTTATTGGTTTGGACTTAATAACAAAATGTAGCTTTAACCAATGAAAAGTATCCTTTCCAATCAGATTAAAATAATAAACAATGCTTGGTTACAGATAAATGAGCTTCTAAGTTACAATTTAATAGTCCACTAGGCCAGTTTGTTTGAATTGGCTCTGATTGAATGATCAGTGTTTAATGCCGTCTTCAAGGGTATAGCTTACATGACGGCAGTGAATATCAACAGTAAGCGGTGACAGCAACAGAGGTACACTCACAAACCTAAGACAATGTATTTTAAATGAAGTTAGTCTGTACATATAACATAAATTCTACCAAGGGGTACAACTCCTGTTTTAATGATTTAAACCCCTTAGTTTAGCAGATTAACAACTTTTTGCAATAAAACCAAGCAATGTTAAAGCAGCAGTAAATTCAATAGACCTACACAACATCATACAAGACAGCTCAATACTTGGAAAACAGATACTGTACAAATATAACATCAATGATCATAGATAGTGTATACACTATTAACGCTTATCCTCAAAAAGCAATGATATGCTATTTACAAATGACAAGTTGTTCAGTACCGAGTAACTTTTTACATTTGAAATAATTACAAATGGCTAAGGTTCAAGATGATTAATCTTTGTCAAGTTCAACATGTGTTGGTACAGTTAGGGATATATATACAGTTAACATGATTCAGTGAGAGAGCCAAACTCAGCATGGGCTTTCATTAACAAGTGTTTAATGTTAGGGGTGTAATGATTTATCGATGCATTATTGATACTTTGCCCTCACGATATACAAATCGTATCGTCACGTAAGTATCGCGATACTTTAGTAAAGGGGAGTAACTCTATTTTCCTCCATTTGTTCGACCAGAGTTATCGTTACTTCGGTTTGACAAGCTTGACAGCATGGCGGAGTCTGTGAATATTGTTGATGCGCCAGCGCCCAGCGCATACAAATCAACAGTTTGGAAGTGTTTTGGATTTTTAAAAGATGACAGTAAGAAAGTGGGATGTCGTATGTGCAATACTGTAATGAATTACAGTGGGAATACAACAAACATGTCTGCGCATATACAGCGTCACCACAAAGACTGCGGCTGTTTTTTAAACTAATTTGAGGTAAGTCGTAGTATCGCGATACTATTGTATCGTGACGGTATTTCGTGATACATATAGTATCACGAGATCGGCGAATCATTACACCCCTATTTACTACCACCTGTAATCTTTGACTACAAAGTGGGCGTTGGTCCAGGACATATATTCAGTAAATATAGATATCTGTATCAGTTTTTAAAAAATATGAATAAGAACAAAAGGGAAGTAAGAAATATTGTTGGTAGACTCTGGTGGTGTGAGAGAAACTAGTGCCCACAGTCCTCACCATCATCCTGTTTAACTCAATACCTTTTTATACAGTGAAAACCAGAAATAAGTGAAGGCTGTAAATGGTAAAAAAGGAATTCAACCACATAGTAAACTGTTTCTGTTGTAGCTAAAGGATAACAAACACTTACAAAATACATTGAAACATGAAAGAAACCACAATATGGAGAGACCATCTTCATGAACTCCAAACTATCGAAAAGGTGGCGGAAATACGGTAAAAATACAGATAACTAAATGCTTTAAGGACAGTTTAATTTTGAAAAAGATGACACAGGTCATTGCAGCATATTGTTGACAGTTTCTGATCCTGCCTTATTATCTGCTGTTAGTCACAGTGAAGTTATCCCCCTTTGAGATGCAAGGTCCTTTGTTTCTATTTGCCACATCTGGCCTGGACCTGTTTGCTCCTGCTTAACAAAGAGAGCCCAAAGCTGCTGCTGGAACAGAGATCAAGTTACAGTTGTGGACAATGCTACCAATCACAGAAGAGATGGAGTTGCAGTTATGGATGATAATACAAACCACAGCAGAGGTGGTCACAGAAGTGGATGATGCTTCACCACAGCAGAGGTGGTCACAGTATTGGATGATGCTTAACCACAACAGAGGTGGTCACAGTATTGGATGATGCTTAACCACAGCAGAGGTGGTCACAGTATTGGATGATGCTTAACCACAGCAGAGGTGGTCACAGTATTGGATGATGCTTAACCACAACAGGTGGTTACAGTTGTTGATGATGCTACAAACCACAGCAGATGGGTTACAGTTGTTGGTGATGCTACAAACCACAGCAGATGGGTTACAGTTGTTGATGATGCTACAGACCACAGCAGAGGTGGTTACAGTTGTTGATGATGCTACAGAATTCAGTGATTACAGAAAGCACCAGCTGGTCTGTCTGAAGTGTCATGGATTCTGGCTAGTAATGTCTCACTCCTATCACAGGTATCAGGCCATGTTGATTGCTCCCTTGTTTTCATAGCTCTTGTTATCTTTATCTGACAAAACAAAATATTTTTTTTAGACATACTTACATATATTTTAAAAATAAATACAAATTTTGAACTATAATGCCGTAATACTTTTTTGGCAAAGTCTAACAATATACATAAATACAGATGCTCTTTATGTAAAACTGATTGTTACTTCAACATATTTTTGGGTAGGTTAAAGAGGCTGTTTGTCACCAAGAGTTGACTGAGACAGGTGGGCTAAAGAGACTGTCTGTCACCAAGTTTTTATTGAGGCAGGTAGGTTAAAGAGGCTGTCTGTCGCCAAGTGTTGACTGGAACAGGTGGGTTAAAGGTACTGTCTATCACCAAGTGTTGACTGGGACAAGTGGGCTAAAGAGGCTGTCTGTCATCAAGTTTTTATTGAGGCAGTTAGGTTAAAAAAACTGTCACCAAGTGTTGACTGGGACAGGTAGGTTTAAGAGACTGTCTTTCACCAAGTGTTGACTGGGAGAGGTTGGCTAAAGAGACAGTAACCAAGTGTTGACTAGGACAGATAGGTTAAAAGGACTGTTTGTCACCAAGTGTTGACTGTGACAGGTAGGTTAAATCATCAAGTCTTGACAGAGACAGATGGGCCAAATAGACTGACCGGGACAGGCAGGTTAAAGAGACTGTCTATAACCAAGTGTTGACTGGGGCAAGTGGGCTAAAGAAACTGTCTGGCACAAAGTTTGTATTGGGGGCAGGTAGGTTAAAGAGGCTGTCTTTCATCAAGTGTTGACTGGGACAGGTAGGTTAAAGAGACTGTCTGTCATCTAGTGTTTGGGACAGGTATGTTAAAGAGACAGCAACCAAGTGTTGACTGGGACAGGTGGACTAAAGAGACTGTCCTTTTCACCAAATGTTGACTAGGACAGGTTGGTTAAAAAGACTGTTTGTCACCAAGTGTTGGCTGTGACAGGTAGGTTAAAGAGATTGTCTGTCACCAAGTGTTGACTGGGACAGGTAGGTTAAAGAGACTGTAACCAAGTGTTGACTAGGACAAGTAGGTTAAAAAGACTGTTTGCCACCAAGTGTTGATTGGGACAGGTAGGTAAAATAGACTGTCTGTCACCAAGTGTTGACTGGGACAGGTGGGCTAAAGAGGCTGACACTAAAAGTTGACTGGGACAGGTGGGTTTAAGAAGCTGTCTGTCACCAAGTGTTGACTGGGACAGATGGGCTAAAGAGGCTGACACTAAAAGTTGACTGGGACAGGTGGGTTTAAGAAGCTGTCTGTCACCAAGTGTTGACTAGGGCAGGTAGGTTAAAGATACCGTTTGTCACCAAGCGTTGACTTGGACAGGTGGGTTAAAGAAGCTGTCTGTCACCAAGTGTTGACTGGAGCAAGTAGGTTAAAGAGACTGTCTGTCACAGGTAGGTTAAAGAGACTGTCTGTCATAAGTGTTTGGGACAGGCAGGTTAAAGAGACTGTAACCAAGTGTTGACTAGGACAAGTAGGTTAAAGAGACTGTCTTTCACCAAGTGATCTAGGACAGGTTGGCTAAAGAGACTGTAACCAAGTGTTGACTAGGACAAGTAGGTTAAAAAGACTGTTTGCCACCAAGTGTTGATTGGGACAGGTAGGTAAAATAGACTGTCTGTCACCAAGTGTTGACTGGGACAGGTGGGCTAAAGAGGCTGACACTAAAAGTTGACTGGGACAGGTGGGTTTAAGAAGCTGTCTGTCACCAAGTGTTGACTGGGACAGATGGGCTAAAGAGGCTGACACTAAAAGTTGACTGGGACAGGTGGGTTTAAGAAGCTGTCTGTCACCAAGTGTTGACTAGGGCAGGTAGGTTAAAGATACCGTTTGTCACCAAGCGTTGACTTGGACAGGTGGGTTAAAGAAGCTGTCTGTCACCAAGTGTTGACTGGAGCAAGTAGGTTAAAGAGACTGTCTGTCACAGGTAGGTTAAAGAGACTGTCTGTCATAAGTGTTTGGGACAGGCAGGTTAAAGAGACTGTCACCAAGTGTTGACTGGGACAGGTAGGTTAAAGAGACTGTCTTTCACCAAGTGTTGACTAGGACAGGTTGGCTAAAGAGACTATCTGTCATCAAGTGTTGACTAGGACAGGTTGGCTAAAGAGACTGTCTGTCATCAAGTGTTTGGGATAGGTAGGTTAAAGAGGCTGTTTGTCACTATGTGTTGACTGGGGCAGGTAAGGTAAACAGACAGGATGCAAACAAGTGTTGAGTGGGGCAGGTAGGTTAAAGATGCTGTCTGTCATCAAGTGTTGACTGGGACAGATGGGCTAAAGAGACTGTCTGTCATCAAATGTTAACTGTCACAGGTACGTTAAAGAGATTGTCTTTCACCAAATGTTGACTGGGGCAGGTAGGTTTAGGAGGCAGGATGCAAACACAGGTGTTGCCCGGGGCAGGTGAGCTAATGATGCTGTCTGTCACAAAGTGTTGACTGCCCTGTATTTTATGACCTACTAAATTTTATTTAATTTATTTAACATAAGTGTCAGTTATTGTTTATGTTGGTTTGTTTGTTTGTTTGTTTGATTGGTGTTTAATGTCGTACTCAAAGGTATTTCATTTATATGACGACGAATTCTCCACTTCTAAATCTTCTCTACTCAATACGGCGGAAAACCGGGAGTAAACGTGTGTCTACTGCAAACACAATTCATGTGAAGTCACATCGTGTGTCGGCTAATTTTGAAATTTAATGTTCCTCCAGTGTTAAATAGTTAGTTTTACCATTAAAATTACATCGGCGTAATTATTTATAATAATTGAAAAGACATTGACCAATTCTTTAAAGTACTGCTTTAATTAACCTTCAAGATCTTTCAATGGTGACGCAGATTTGAACACACCACAAACCAACATTAACGACCAGCATCTGACTGCAGTGAAAACCGCCCTCGTGATTGCCGAAGTCACCTCGTGTGACTCCCTCATATACCTCCGGTTCAATGGGAGACTTGAACCTGTGCGGTACATCGAAGGAGAATCTGCAGTCAGATGCGGGCCGTTAATGTTGGTTTGTGGTGTGTTAAAAGCTGCGTCACCCTTGAAAGATCTTGAAGGTTAATTAAAGCAGTACTTTAAAGGCTTGGGAAATGCCTTTTCAATTATTATAAATAATAACGCCAATGTAATTTTAATGGTAAAACTAACTATTTAACACTGGAGGAACATTAAATTTCAAAATTTTCCGACACACGACGGGACTTCACATGAATTGTGTTTGCAGTAGACGCACGTTTAAACCTTCATCGATTAATTCCTGTTTAAAGTAGTGCTCAATGGTATTTCATCGATATCACTGTTGTGTCTTCCAACACTAAAGAGTGACACCAACTCAACGACAGCTTTAAACATGAATCAATCGATGAAGTTAAACATGTTTGTCTACTTTAAGGGCAAACACAAATAATTTCCTTTCAAGGAAAGTATTTCTGAAATGAATAAATCCTCCGCAGGAAATATTTAAAATAGGTAATTTACAGAAAAGCCAAAAAAAAAAAAACCCATCTGCAAATGACACAAAAAATAAGAATTATTATAATAAAGATTTGCAAACAAAACAAAATGTTGGAATAACAAACAAAATACAGCATCTAGTATTTCCACCAAATAATTAACATAAACATAAAACAGCAACAAATAAACTCTAAGAAGACACATTAAGATGACTTAAGTATTTAAATGAAAATGTTAAGCCAGAATTAGGAGAATGTGTCTTTAAGGAGTCATTCCTTTGCATTAAAGACACACAGTTGTACTAGTCTAATACACCACCAACAACCACCAACAGTTAGTCCCTGAATGCCTCCATACCCTCCAACTGAATTGTCAGCTTTAGTTTAAGGGACATTTACCAGTTCAAAGACAATTTGACAAATCAAGTAGAATATGGACTCAGGGTATTCTTTGTCTCAATAAGTCATTTCATTTTGCACATATACTTTCCTGTGGTTAAATGAAATCCAAAGGAACTTCAGAACATGGAAAACAGTTATCTTAAACAGGATGAGGCAATTCCCTGCACAGAAAATTAAGACCAAATTTATTGGCATTTCTTGTGGTGGAAACCTCAAGAAGATTTATCCATTGTATGAGGAAAGACCAAACAAGGTTTTACCACTCATGGTCTCACTGTCAACAAGAAAATATGGTGAAAAAAACACCTCTTGGTCTCACTGTCAACAAGAGAAGATGCTGAAAGAAACCTCTTGGTCTCTATGTCAACCAGAGAAGATGCTGAAGAAACCTCTTTGTCTCACTGTCAACAAGAGAAGATGCTGAAACAAACCTCTTTGTCTCACTGTCAACAAGAGAAGATGCTGAAAGAAACCTCTTGGTCTCACTGTCAACAAGAGAAGATGCTGAAAGAAACCTCTTG
>JAVFBZ010052718.1:0-10179 GCA_032466195.1 Katharina tunicata
TGACTGAATTAGGGTGTCTCAAATGGATTTCAGGGTGTCTCAAAGACACCGAGACACCCCTCTGGCTAACACTATGCACCAAATGCTGTATCACCATTCGCCAGAAGCCAGACACCTGTGTTGGCTGACAGTTTACATGTACCAGCCAGCCATCCTAGATGTCCTAACATGTACCCTCAAGCTGCAGGTATAAAACTAAGGAAGGCTGGCAAGTTTTAACTCATCACATCCTTTCTATAACACAAAATTTTCCATGCATTACAAACTCTCTTTTATTATATTAATGTTATCAATAAAAATCTCGTCTCATTAATACACCAAC
This sequence comes from Katharina tunicata, assembly GCA_032466195.1. Lineage (NCBI taxonomy): Eukaryota > Metazoa > Mollusca > Polyplacophora > Chitonida > Mopaliidae > Katharina > Katharina tunicata. The sequence continues at coordinate 323 of JAVFBZ010052718.1, forward strand.
TTCTAAATGCCTTAGGGACGTTTTAACCTTTCTAAGTTTAATAGGAATAACTGATCAGATGTAAAGCCTGATTTTAAAATTATCACTCACAAATCAAAACATTTTCCTTGATTTCAATGCCTGCCTGTGCTAAGCTCACAAGCCCTGTCCAGATCTATTCATGACTGACTGACAGGGTTAGATCAATACATGTAGATGATACGGAAAATCACATCACTTTAGACAAAGTGTAAAATCAGGTGTCATGGACTCTGCTGCTTGCTGACAAGGGTATGTGTGAACAATGTTTTGTTTGAAACACTAAATAAGAACCAACTTTAACAAATAGAAGACAAATGAAAAATGGAGATAAGAAACTGATCAACACATAAATCAAATAAAGGATCACAGGACTTGGACCAGATTCACCAAGCCTGGCATTTTAATTATTGTATTACAATAAAAAAAAAAATATTTTAAAAATACTGTTTATTTGTTTGTTTGAGTGGGGTTTAATTTATGCTGTACATGTACTTTAATAAGGTTATTTCACTCATCTGACAGCGTGCCAGGCCAATCAGTGAACGCTGGCGACAAAGAAAACGTCACAATACATACATACGTTAACAGGACGATAAACAGGACTACAGCAAGTCCGCTTCCTGATGCCCAATAGCTCAGAGAGCTCCAGGGCAACGGAGGCACCTGGCCAACAACCAGAATTCTAACAGTAACATAAACCTGGTGAATCAATGGAGGACAGATGGAGATACATATAATAACTATTATTAACAATTCAAAGCAGGCTGGTTAATTTACAATAGAAACTGTTTGTTCCAGGACTTGACCCTAGCAGACAAAGAAGGGTCATTCATTGTAAATACACACAGCCCGAAGTGTGTGCATCCACCCTGAAACCAAACTGCTGCGCATCATCGACTTTGTCGCCTAGGCTGCAATTATCTTCCATACATCACAGATAATAGCCCTTTGATCTTTCTGTACAAGATAATTGAAGTGTTACGGCCAAATAACGCCACAGGTCACCGATACAGAGGACATAGATGAATGTGAAAGAAAAATATCAGGCTAAACTGAATTGATTTATTTGCTTGGTGATTAACGTCGTACAATGTACTGTGTATTTCCGTAAAGTGATGACAGTGAACACTGAAATAGTTTAGTGGACATACATGTAAATATTAGCCAGAAATCAATAACAGGGTGTCTCAAATCACCATTTTCACAGAAACAGGGTGTTTAATTTGACATTTTCCCTATCTTTCCCAGGTTAAAATTGATTGAAATACAGTTTGTATGATTGTTGTTTCAAATGGTTTCATGGGTGTCTCAAAGACACAGAGACACCCCTCTGGCTAACACTATGTAATGGTGGAAAACCAATAAACCATGTAAAAAGTACACCGCGCTCTTGGTGGCCACTAACAAATGGTCACATTTTGTAGGATCCATAAACTGGGTCACACCTGTTGAGAAATGAATCTAATTTGGATAATTGAACTGACTTTATACATCGTCACAAGGATTCAGGTAGACCCCATTTGGGGCCGAAGACAGCCCCCTTAAAAAAAAACTAGAAACAAAAGTAACAGTTATTTGGGGGTTTGAACAAAGCTTTGTTGAAATAAAATTCACTAAGATTTTGGACTGTCGAACATTTTGCAATTTAAAAAAATAAAACAGAAAGTTTTACAATTGTAAATGAATCAATGAATGTCGTCATCCATCATGAATAAGCTCTCTGGCAGTGTGCCGATTAAACCTTTTTCACAATAATTACCTAAAGGCCCCTATTTAAAAATCCTGGCTGAAATTCTGTGTCAGTATTCCTAATTTATTCCTTTTCACTCCTGAATCTATAGACACCACCCACACATACACTGTACATGTACATGTGTACATGTAAAAATGTCTAAATGTCTAAATTTTTTTAAATACCTTTATATCTATCTTTTTCTTTTCTTTTCTACATGTAGGTCCATTTATCGAAATTAACCTTAAATCTAAAAAATTCAACAATAAAAATATTCAACAGGATATCCTTGAATAAACTCTTCTGCTTTTTGTCTCTTGCGTAAAATATAGGTTAAAGTAGAGTTTGTTTATTTTTCATGGGTGGTTAACCTCGAACAAGAGACTATTTCAGTCAGATGACGGAGAGAAAATAAATTTGACCTACCTGCATGTTGTAACCTTCCTTCAGCCTTTTTCCTTAGATAATCCTCAAGCTCGTCAGGATCAGAAAATATTGGATCTTCATAGCCATTACTGTCATCGGAAACACCATCGAGAGAAATGTCCGAGCTTTTAGGCAGACTGTCCCCATTGTCCTTGAGGTCAGGGGTCGAAGTTTCACTATGACCTTGAACAACAGAACTTTCCAAATTGGTTAAAACTTTACCAAGCATGGATGGGCTACAGCCATCTTGTTTCTTCTGGGACAGAAATTGCAGATATGATTGGGCCATTGCCAATTCGGAACTGGTATCCATATTTAATTGTTCTCTCTCCTCATTGGTCTGTGAAAACGCCGTCTCCGCACACGGGCTATCCCTTGTTATCTTCACACTTTTTGAATTTTGGCTATCACTTTCATAAGACTCGAACTGATAGTCACTTTTCGTAACTATTGCTTCCTCCATAGTGTCTGTTTTGTCCAAACTTTGAGGACTGCTTTGGTATGTGTGGGTCAACTTACATGTTGTTGTGTCGTTAGTATGGTTGGAGCTGAGGGATATAATTTCAGGTTGATTAAGGCTTTCATCACAAATCTGCACAACTCTGTCACCGTCAGAATGCAAGACTTGGTTACGCGCATTATTGTCAACTGAGGCCAACTCTGTAAAATCAGAGGGCCGATAAGATGTGCCAGATTCTGGTCCCCCTTCAAGATATTCTGGATTCACTTGAGTGACCATGTCCTGGCCTGACCCACTTTCTCTCACTTCTGCGTCCTGGTTGTCTTGATTCACTGCAACCACGTTCTTAGACACCTCAGCAGCTGAATTAACTGGTAACGTGCTGTCAGGCATAACAGCCATGTCCCTTGTAGTCGTAGCAACCTGGAATTCATTCTGTGAGGATGGATGTTCGGAGTTAATAACGGCTGCAGGGATAGTTTCTACACGTAAATCATCCGTACAGCCAGCTTCTAGTAGATCTCTGTCCAGAGGAGAAATTAGAACTTCAGCTGTCATTATCACACTTCAAACACTCTCCTCACTGAAACCTTATTGTCAAATTGTCACTGATCACGCTAAAAGCTTTCATCTGAGAGTATCTTATACAGAAGCTTAACATAAACCAACTTTCATAACAGTGGATTTGTTCCCCTTCTTAACACGGTCACATCCTATTTGCTATGCTTCAGTGAAAATTCTCAGTAATATTAGATGAGAATTTTCCCCGAAATTTCCCACTAATGATTTTATATTTCCTTTTGAATCAGTAACTAGCCGCCCAATGAGAGCCTTCCTTCCTTTAACATCTTATTTCTTCGGTGACAATGTCATTAAAAAAAAATTCCAAAGTTAAATGTAGAGACCGCAGTGGAGGAACAAACAGATATCACCAAGGGAACACAATCAGAAAATATAGTCTACACCTTCATATTTTGTATAATTTACCTTCCGAGACAGCACGGCTACAGTGCTCTTGAATGGCTTGGCAGCAGAGCTCTATTAAAATTTATAGGCCAGTACCATACAGCATCTCTCAGTAATATGTTTAAATTAATTTGACACAAAACCGTAGAATTTACCCTACTGGCTCTGCAACAGCTATTGTGCCAATGTAAACTGCACAGTAAGATGAAATGTTAGCGAGACATCAGTTAAAATGACTAACATGTAAGTCGTACACATCTAAGGTCTGTCACGGGCCAACTAAGGTTTCCTAATCTGGTGGTAATCCTTCAAAGTAACTGTTGAATACAGCAGTTTTAGTTGTACATGTTTACCAGCAGCTGAAAATGCAGCTCAAGGATGATATCGTTGTCGTGGAAACAGGAGAATGGCAACGAAGCTTGACTCCAGCCAACCAACTTTACTTAATCACTGGAGCGTTAAGAAAGGGCCCATTTGAGAGGCTGGTGTATTGGATGGCTGCGTTCCTGCTAGCTTAACACGCCTGACTGGTTTTCTATGGAAGCCAAGCCAGTGCCATTCTAGGAGCAACTGACAATGGTGAAGATGGCAGGCTGTAGGCCATATGGAACTCTTCTGTGTGGAGGTAACATGTGATTAGCCATTGTGATCCACACTTTTCCCCCCTGGATATGATGAAAGCCTTCTATTATTCTGAAAGTGAATTAAAAAGCATGACATGAGATGACGTTAATATTTCAAAAAATTGAAAATATTTATTGAATAAAACTGAGGATATCATAGATATATTGTTCTTCTTTAAAAAACAAACAGTTTTCTGACTCGAATTGTTGTTCTCAATGACATAAATCCTAAAGTACCATTTAAAGTTCAAAAATTATACATCATATTTACTTTTAAAAAATGTTTAAATTTATTTCTAAAGTTTCAGACACCACATTTACCGAAGTGTGGAGGAAAATTCTGCAAATAAGTTTTTGATTAATGTCAAATTAGAAATCCAAATAAATCATTTTTTACAATGAAAAAGAAAAATACAAAGAAAAAATAAATAAAATCACAAACAAAAAACCAGTAAAACATAATTGATAAAATCTGGTAAAAAATAATCATAAGTCTGTTTGACATCAACAGGATTGACTGACAGTCATGTCTCTAAAAAATTGGCAAGGTTTATGGCTTTAACTGCAAAAAAGATAGAAAGGTTGGGAAATAAATCCAAATAATGAAAGATACATTTATTTTTGTACACAGGAGATTATTTATGATGAAGTGAAAAAGCGGAAAAGGCCCAAGGGGCAGCCGTAAGGAGGAAACAGATAATTGATTTAGAATAAAGGAGGGCTGCACGGCTGAGTTGAGAGAGCAGGTGATAAAACTAACGAGCCACAAAAAACTACATAATTTACAAAGGTTTACAAAATTTAATGATACGCTTCTAATTTTCAATTTTCTATGGCAGTGGAGGGTATTTTCAAAGAGTTGAGAATAAATTGGGAGTGAGCTGAGCTGGCAATTAAAGCAGCGAGCAATCATGCGTCTAATTGCCTCCAGGTGATCCTTAACTATTACAATCCTATGCAACTCGGAGACGCGTGGACTGCAGAAACCTGTTCTGGTGTCACGTGTTGTATTAGCAGAGGGTGACAAGGTAACAAATCATTACAGGCTGATGTTATCATCTTGAATCTCTGCTAAGACTTATACTTCACCAAATCACGACAACATAAAGGCACACGTTCAAGGATTATGCTCATTTTTACAATTTCAGATGAACTAAAACTTTAAATGTCAGTATTTATCTAGAACACGGAATGCAGTAACTAGAAAAATTTGATACTGTAGATTTTATTCATACTGTTTGTTAATTTTTCAAACTTGTCAATTAGATAAACTTACATTAATTAATACTTATTTTTTCAGCTTGAATACTGGCTGTGGAAACAGAAAATGTTGACACTGTAGATTCTATCAACTTGGCAACTCGAGACAATAAGATTAGTAAACCATATCAAATATTTAACTATGGATTCTTTTCCAATGAATCAGTAAATGTGCATATTTTTAAAATGTCTATAGCACACCATAGTTTATATTACTGTTAGAAAAATTAAACACTCTTTATATTGAAATTTAGAGCCAAATATAAAAATATCACATTAAACATGGATTCCCAAATAATCACAAGGCAAGGCACAGAAATTTTACTGTTTGTTTATTTGATTTGGTTTTTAATACATCGTACTAACTTAAATGTAACTTATATCCCCAATATGACAGCATGCCTGCCCCATCGATGGAGAAGACCACCATTATTAACAACGTTGACATCACTGAAGACAACACGATAAATTTAAGGAACGAAAAACAGGACACCATACCAAATCAGATTACTGATCTCCCTTTGTTTAGAAGCACCAGGGCATAAGATATAAGGAATCTCCCATCGACCACTCGCTCATTATAATAAAATGTAGGTCCATTTCTATTTCGTATTTTGGAGCGTTTTTGCTAGTACTTACATTGTACAGTATATACACACATGTATTTAAAAATAAAGAGATGGTGAAGATTATACATGTTATTCATATTTTAATTTTAAAAAGTGCTCTTACATATTGCCAGTTTTTATAATCTTCTTTTGCATAATTAATAAGAGTCGGAAATTGATCAGAGTATCAAAGTTCACAAAAATGTTATGGTTCAAGTACATGTAGTCATGTACTACCCTACATAATTTTTCAACCTTTTCACCCCCTGAGAATTTTGCAACAATAAGACTTTCAGTCAGACTAACTTGTTAAATCTCGGGCACAGAGACTAATTAATAAGTTATACAGTAGGCTATAATAATAAATTCATTATTTATAATTGGATTACGCTCTTTCCCAAATTTGCTTGTGGTCTAATTTCATGTTACCTATTCTACTAAACACACTCAGAGGGGGTGAAAAGATTGTAGAATTAGGGAATTATGGAATTAAAGTTTCGCTTCGTTTATGCAAACAGTTTTTTCTCACACATTAAATTGAAAAAAATAAAAAAATAAAAATAATGTACCTGTTTAAAATATTAACTGAATGACTGAATTTTGAACATGAGAACCATGTGTTGTTTTTTATTGATTGGCAAGGTTCTTAGTTTTTAAGACCATTTACCATTTTTAAGACCATTTACCATTTTTAAGCCATTTACCATATTTAAGACCATTTTTCATTTTTAAGACCATTGACAGACATACATGTAAGTAGGAGATGCTTGGTCATGGAAAACCTCATTGACACATAGGTATATTAGGTGGATAACCTACAATGTAACATCGAAAAAGAATATAAAGAAAAGCAATATAAAACATTGCGTTCTAATCTCCTTTTATTGACCTTCAGCTTCTGCGCCTTTGCTCATTTGGTTAAGCGATGGACTGCTGAGTCCCCTTTACTGTAACTGGCAGAGGTTTGAGTCACCTTGTCAACTTTACAGCTACATACATGTGGGTACAGGGAAGTTTTCCATTGGCTTCAGGATCATCCAATGGTTCATGTCGCCAATCTTCAGCCATTTCCGAACCGGTAATAAGCTTGACTGTGGAGCGGGTCATTTTGGGGAAGGGAAATAACTCTTGTAGACTTTCTTTGATCATGGTTAAAGATGAAAAAAAAAAAAAAGCGTTTTATTTCAGTGTGATTTAAGTTACAAAAAGAGTTGGATTCAACAGGGGTTTTATTTTGTATGAATCCGAGAAGTGCTTCGGTTCGGTTTCGCTCTTGCCCATAAAGCATCCAGCGATTAACATTACATGCTTTGATCAGTATTCCACGATTGACATCCGCGGTGTAGATTCCGGAGACGAAAGAATCCCGAAGCAGCCTCGGCAAGTTCCGACATGGCAGTGGTTATTACATGGTTTGTTCTAGGTTTTCCTCCATACAACGACAACGTAAAGTTATAACATAAGTGAAATACCTTTGAGAACAATGTTCAATCCTAATAAAATAAATAAATAAATAAATAAATAAATAGATAAATTGGTATTTCAAAACCTACTGTGCTGGTGTATAAAAAGCCCACCCATACATTTGGTACTTCAGGTTCAAAAAAACACTTAGGAAATTGTCTAAGCTAAGAAATTGCTTATATTGGTCTTACACCAGTTTAAAAATAGAGTACTTTTACTTTCTTCTTATATTATACATTGTCCATAATTGAGACCCCCTCTGTACTGTTGTATGGAGCCTCATCTAGACATAAGCCTTCCATTTGGTGTATATATCACTCAAGCTAACAACCTTTGACAGCTGACAAATCATGTACATTTCTTGAAGCTTACAAAAACTCACCCATAATTAAACCTAGTGAGTCTGCCTATCATAAAACTCTAAGTCTATCAGTGACAACAGTAAATTTGTAGCTTAAATTGTAGTCTATGGCTATTAAACCAAGGTTTGTCAATGGATGTTGTTTATGGTTGGTGACTGCTTCAAGGGCTCTGTCACTCTCTGAGCTACAAGTAAGAAGCATCAGGAAGCCGATTGATTCTGGCGTCCTATTTACAATGTAGCATCTTGTGATTGTCTTGCCTAGTCACTATTTCTATTGCACCGGGCCATCAAGGGTGGTTTCTTTGAATCTTATTGATGTTCGCACACAGTTGTTGTTGCAGCACTTAACCTCAATCAGACAACCAATCCACCCCCCCCCCCCCCCCCCCTCTCTTAAACAAAGACACCAACATAGTTATACTCAAATTATAGATCATACTATCATACCAAGGTGTTAATAAAACTGCCATTACATTTTTTGTAGAATTGGTCCTTTTTAACTGAAAGACAATTGAATTGAAATACCAAGGTAAAATGTATGGTGGACTTTCTATGCCATGTTTTTAATATATATCTTTGTAGACAATAATATAAACCAAAAATTAATCAAACTTTAACCCCAGCTAAAGAGAAATTATACAAATGTACAGAATAAAGCTAAATACAATGCACAACACCATAATATACAGTTACTCTGGTGAAATGATCACTACAGGAAATGTAGCGTAAAAAGTCCACCATACATTTACCTTGGTATTTCAATTCAAGTGTCTTTCAATGGAAAACCACGAATTCTACAAAAAATGTAACGACAGTTTTATTAACACCTTGTAATGGTCTACAATTTGAGTACGACTTTGTTTTTTTTTGTTTTCTTCTCCTTCAATGCCAAACGCTCAGTTCTTGCCATGAAAAATGATCAATTGATAAAGGAGGCTACATGTACCTTTAACAATAATGGGTGACGTTTCACATACAGTGTAACGCCAAACAGGACAGCACTGTTGACACAAACCAGGCAGGTTCCTGGTACCTCTTTAGTTTAGTGAACCCCAGGTCACAGGGTTGTTTAATTGGGATTTGACACTATGCTTCAGGTTATATCACAGACATCATGGCCAGCTAGTCCAATGGGCGTTGACCCGGAACAATGATGACAGCACCGAAGACAATTAAATACATTTACAGAACCAAAAATGTAACACTACTACGATTTGGCTTCCTGATGCCCCTTACATGTATATGTAGCTCAGTGAACACCAGGGCACAGAAAGCTTATATGCAGATGGTGAGCATGGAAAAGGAAACCACCCTACATGTAAATGTCACTAGCAACATTCAGGACAACACAGGACGCCACAAACAAATCAGCTTCCAAAAGCACATAACGTGTGGACCCAGGAGAACCAGGGCACAGGAAGCTTCCGCAAATCACCCGCCTTACATGTAAATATACATGTATGTTTGTTTACAAGCAAAAATGATAACTGTTTCATTGTCCTATGAAAACTTTCAAAATATTTTTAAATATTGAGGGGCTCATCCTATGAAATGGTGAAATTAATTAACAAGTGGATTTGTCAACATTTAGAAATTAAGAAACTGTTACATGTACCAATTAAAAAAAAGCAAATTTCATTAGTTAAAATCATGATTGTTTACTTAGCTCTACATTTAGTCTCGACCAATTAATGACAAGTTGGTATCAGCTATAAAACTTACAACGTTGCAGAGGGTCAATTCTATTTATAAACTACATGTATTAAATTCATTAGACAATTAAGACCATGATTGATTGGGGGTGATGTGAGTCACGTGACCCCTATACTCAAGGATATTTCACTCACAATGAATGAATAATTATCGGAAAATATGTACCGATACATTTTCTTTTATCTGATAATTTCATACCTTGTTAATCAATTGATTATCA